>OU343161.1:142730132-142986525 GCA_910595825.1 Philhelius pedissequus | reverse complement strand
CTTCATGTCCATCTATACGTGTTATGTTTTTAGGTTTGATGGCTTTAGGTTACCTGCGGCTCTTGGACGAATCACCATCTTCATCACGGCGAGCAGTTCCTTAAGAAGAAGCAAATATTTATGGATTATTTTATCATATAAGGGTTGAACTTAAGAAAATAAAAAAAAAAACGGCGAGCCCAAATCTCCGTTGTCGACACACAATGAGTTACATACATAGAGATCCAATACTTTCCAGACTATGGTATGGTGGTTTCATGTATTCCAATTTCGGGTTCCTTAATGTCATTATTCGCAAAAATAATTAGACTATCACGTGTAGATGTTTCAGCTTAGGAAAGTTAACACGATTTACTTGAATTTTGATTTCCTCAATCGCCATATCCTGAGGATACTCATTGGGGGAGGTAGAATACGTGCTTTGATTGACTAGTACATAACACTGTACCTGCTTGTAAATTATGATGGGCTTCCGATCACCGCCTATTTATGCATTATTGTGAAACTATGATGTTACAAGATCAAGTTTCGGATTGAAATGGAACACTTTTGGCGGAATTGTTTGCTAGAAAGAGCAATATAAATTACAACCAATATAATGATGCAATGTTTTTTGGCTAAATGATGTCGCCTGGAAGCCACCCGCTTTCTGACGAATGTCTTTAAACTGATCTTTTGTCATATCTTGGAACTTTGTCACCGCACAATGTCTTGACGTTCCCCATGAATACAAGGATTTGGCCCCCAAGTTAATGCTCGGGGATACCATTGTCATCAAAGTGGGACATCTGATAGACGGTAAATTCACTGGATGCCAAGACTGAATTCGAGGAAAAAATTATCAAAATTGGTAAAGCAATTAGAAGATAATAGGGAACGCCACCACCGAATATGTCCTCAAAATTCTTAGCTTCTTCGAACATTATTGAATTGAGGTAGTTGTTTGGAAGTTTTTATATTTCAGAAATTTGTTAAACTTAATTCGAGAAAATAAAATTATAAATTTTTCCGGGAATTTTAGGGCACTGAATAAAAAAAGTTTTATGTCCGAAGTTCTGACATTCTGTGAGACACGAGTTACACAAATGCAAGTCAGCAAACTTGACGACGGAACATTTGTGTTGCTTCGCAACCCATAAAGTAATGCAACACCACTTTCCGGTGACGATGGGAAAATGTACATATCTGAAGGCCATCGGAAAATGGATGCATTGACCTATGTTGTATTATACATTTT
The DNA here is from genome assembly GCA_910595825.1 of Philhelius pedissequus. NCBI lineage: Eukaryota > Metazoa > Arthropoda > Insecta > Diptera > Syrphidae > Philhelius > Philhelius pedissequus. Next base: position 142,985,288 of record OU343161.1, on the reverse strand, counting down.
ATTTAATGATTAGTTGATAATAATAAAACGACCGGCAGTCGCAATCGACCCGGGAAACAGAGAGAATTGTTTTTTTTCAATACTAATAACATAATATAACTGGCGCAGTCGCGGAACGAACTGGAGGAACAAAAATATAAAAAGTGAAAAAAAAAACTAAACTAAAAATCAGTTTTAAAGACATTTTTTTTTTCATATATTTGTTTGTTTACTATCCACAACCCCTCCACCACCCTGATACAGTATTGACTTTAAACCATCTCCACCCGGTTATAAAAATAAAATAAAAGTGTTGTTTGCCATCCACAACCTCACCTCCACCCAAATAAACTAAACAAAAACTATAAAAGACTAAAAATCAGTTGCAATTATAAAAAACTAGTGATTTTGTAGACTTTTTATCAAAATTGATAGAAAAAAGCTAGATAAACAGTTCGATACCAATCGTGGTATTAACTTCGCCAATTTAACAATGGAGCAAGTTTTACAAAGTGTCGTCGACGCACTTAATATTTTAACTAAGGTGCAACAACAACAGCAGCTTACCCACCAGCAGCAGCTTCAACAGCAGCAGCAGTTTGAACAACTGCAGCAGCAGCTTCAACAGAGAGCACCAGCAGCAGCGGCAGCAGCAGCGGCAGCAGCAGCTACACCAACGATATCGCTTTATAAAAGTATAGCTCATATAAAAGAGTTTGGAGGAGCGAGAAACGAACTCACACAATTCCTCACCTGTATTGATGCTCATCTGGCAGCCACCCCGCAAGACAGAAAAGAAGAGGTATTCAAGGCGATCTATAACATAAAGGTTGTAGGTGAAGCCAAAAGCCTTTCATATTTAAATCCGTTGACATCGTGGGAAGAGACTAGAAACGAGCTTGTTCAACACTTCCGCCCAATAATCGACGTTAACAGCATTTGGATTAAAATAAATAATCTAAAGGTAAATAGTATTTTCGATTTATGCAATAAAATAGAATTAATTTTGAAAGTGTCAGGAATATGCAAAAATAAAAGAGCTTCCTGTGGGTCAGTTGTCGATAAGAAACATTTTCGACCTAAGAAACATTTTCGACCTAAATTCCATTTTAGGCATTTTAAGAACTTACATTCCAGATAGTGAATGGAATCTAAAGAAAAATTATAGCAGAACTAATTGTGTCACTAGCCAGAATAGGTTAGGGACGAATCCAAATCAAAACAATAGAGTTTGGCAGAATAATTCAGGTCAGGTTAACAATAATACCCACCAGGACAGGTCGGGACAAGTTAGGCTTCAAACAATAGATCAGGACAGACTAGAAATTTTAATGATAACAATAGATCAGGGCAGAGTAGAAATTCAAATAACAATAGGTCAGGACAAGTTAGACAAAACAATACCCAAGTTTTCAATCCATCAGGCCAAGTTAGAAATAGTTATCAAAATCCACAACCTATGGATGTGAACAATTTAGCTAGCGGTTGTGAATCTAGAGAGACAGGGTGTAATGAAGATATTAATAACGTGGATCCTTCGGATTTTCGGAACTAAGCCTCGGAAATAAATTATTCTGTAATTTTACCATCAATGATAGAGAATATAAGGCTCTATAAGACACTGGTTCAACGGTAAGTTTAATTAACTCTTCTAGGGTAGATTGTTCTAGTTTTCCGATTCCAGAGGAAAAATTTGTTTTTATTAATACTATTAACAACAAAACCAAGGAATTTATACAAATTCTCGTCACAGAAACACCAAAAGAATTCAGAATGGGAAGTCGTTGTAAATTAAAGTGGCATAAAATGAATTTATCTAATAAAGACTATGACTTCCTTGTTGGTATGGATATAATTAGAAGAAACGTTTCTAATATAAATATGAACAAAAAATTTATAGAATTGGTCAATAAGGCAAAAATTAATTTATATTCTGAAGAAAGTTTAGATATTAAACATTATGAACTTTCAAGCGAAACGGCAGATCAAGTAGATCTATCGCACTTAATTTCCCAAGAAAAGGAAGAAGTAGGTAAAATCATAAAACAGTACCAAAATTTAATCTATAAAGAGGGTGATAAGCTTACGAATACCGATTCTATAGTACATGAGATTAGAACAAACACGGAACAACAAATTAACTCCAGACTCTATAGATTGCCTCCAAAACATGAGGAAGAAGTTAGGAGACAAGTACTAGAAATGGAAAAGCAGGGTATTGTTCGAAAATCTAACAGTAGATACTCTTCTCCCATTGTTGTTGTCCCGAAAAAGATTGGAAAATCAGGTGAGAAGAAGTTTAGACTATGTATGGATTATAGGAAATTGAATGAAATCACTTTAGATGACAAGTTCCCTCTACCTAATATAGATAGTATATTAGATAAGTTAGGGAGAGCCCAGTATTTTACGACATTGGATTTGGCTAAAGGTTATTACCAAATCAAAATGCATCCCAGGGATATTCATAAAACTGCATTTGTTACTCCAAATGGTTTATATGAGTTTACTCGGATGCCTTTTGGCCTCAAAAACGCCCCAGCGACGTTTCAAAGGCTCATGAATGAAATACTAAGGGAACACCTAAATAAGATCTGTGTAGTTTATCTTGATGATATTCTTATATTTTCCACTAGTCTAGAAGAACATCTTACTGCTATCACCACAATCTTTAGCACACTTGCCAAACATAACCTTAAGGTCCAGTTTGACAAATGCACCTTCCTTCAAAAAGATACGGAATTTTTAGGGCATATCTTGACTGAAGAAGGTATGAAACCTAATCCAGAAAAAGTCAAATGTATTTTGGATTACAAATGGCCATCATCAGAGAAAGAACTGCAATCTTTTCTGGGTATAACAGGATTTTATCGAAAATTTGTAAAAAATTAGTCGAAGATTGCGTATCCGATGATTAAATATTTAAAGAAAAATTCAAAAATTAATACAAGAGACCCAGAATACATACAAGCTTTCGAAACTTTGAAACGAAACATCACTAACTACCCTATACTTAGATTTCCTAATTTTCAAAAATCTTTTACTTTATTTACTGACGCTTCCAACTTCGCTATTGGGGCAGTGCTCACTCAAGAAGGGCAACCTGTTTGCTATGCTTCGAGATCTATGAATGATCATGAAAAGAAATATTCTCCCACTGACAAAGAATTTCTTGCTATTGTCTGGTCAGTGACATATTTTCAACCCTACCTTTGGGGAAATAAGTTTAAAATAGTCACAGACCATCAACCCATTAAGTATCTAAACAAAAAATACAACGGTAAAGAGTTTTCAGCTAGAAATCAGCGATGGTTACTCAAATTGTCCGAATTTAATTATGATATAGAATACTTAAGGGGTAAAGACAATAAAGTTGCAGATTTCTTGAGCCGCATCAAAGATGTTGACCAAATAGATGGTGAATCTGACTCAAATGTGGCAACTGTCCACTCAGCACCAGAACAACAGTTGGATCATTTTCCAATAAAGGAAGAAATAGTGAATAAATATAAAACACAAATAATTTTATCTAATTTTGTTTCAACAGAAGTCGAAATTTGTCATGGTAGGAGAATCATCCATGTAGATATGACTAAAAATCAGTTATATTGAGAAGATCTCTTTAAACGAACTCTTATAAAAGGAAAAGTAGGAATTTACACAGAGTTATCGTATCATGAGTTTAACAAAATTCAACAGTGTTTAATAAAACTTTTTAAGGATGATAAAAACTTGACATTTGTTAAATGCACACTTAGAGCTTTCGAAGTAAGAACTGAAGCAGACATTTTTAAACAAATTTCCTTATACCATGTCAAAGAGAGTAGTCATTCCGGAATTGTTTAAACCTACAAGACTTTGAAAAATAAAGTTTACTTTCCAGGTCTAGTGAAGCAAATTTCAAAGGTAATAGGAAATTGTCAGACATGCCAAGAAGGCAAATATGACAGAAAACCTATCAAACCTAAATTCAAGACTTCTGAAACACCTACAGAAACTAATGAAATACTTCACATGGATATATACCATTTAAATAAACTTTTTTATCTTACTTATATCTATAGCTTAATTAGTAAAAATTGGGTAAGCAAATTTGAATGTATTGAAGAACAATTTTCTAAGTTCGGAAACCCAAAGAAAATTGTTTGCGATAATGAATTCAACTCAGAAAACATAAAAGAATTCTTCCGAGAACAAGATATTCAAATTCACTTCACTAAGCCGAACTCTCATACAGGAAACTCTGATATTGAACGGTTTCATTCTACGCTACTTGAAATTTTGTTAACTATCACAAATAAAGATTTAACCACTAATCAAAAACTTCACAAGGCAGTTAAAATTTATAACAATAGGTACCACTCCACTCTTCAAATGAGTCCAAATATGGCAGTGGAAACGGAATCTAAAATCTTAAAAGAAAAAGCCGATAAACGTAAGAAACATATTGTAAATAAAAGAAATTTAGATAGGGAAGATTTTCATGAAGCTAGAAGTGAAGGATTTATTAGAAACTATAAGCATTTACGTCACAAAAATGAACCTTACTTCATAAAAAATAAATTATGAAATGTTCATCCAACAACAGTTAAAAGGCCTAATAAATTTGCAGGTTCTGGTCTGGCTCATGCTGTGGACAATTATGATGACAGCAACGGTGGCGGACCCAGCTCTTCGAATCTCCCAAGTACAAACTAGCCAAGGATTTACAGTCATCAATCGAGGAACAGTTGAGCTGATTAACGAAACCCAGACAATTGTTCACATAATAGATTCGGGTAAAATAATGACCGTAATTGAAGGACTCGAAGTAAATTTGCAAAAATTGCACTTGGAAAATAACATTCCAATATTAACAGAGATTATCAACATCAAATCAAAAGTTAAGGCCCTAGTTTCCGCCTTCCGACAAAAGAGAAGGTTAGCAAACTTTATCGGAACAGGTCAGAAATGGTTATTCGGAACCATGGATGACAATGATAGGGAAGATATTTTAGATAATTTTAAAGTTGTTGATATTAATAACAGAAATGCCATTAAAAATTTAAATAAGCAAATAGATATCAACAGAAATATTATGAATAATATTAAGAATTTTAATGATGTCATTGTAGAAGATCGAAAACATATTTCGGAAATTTACAATAACGTAGTAGATAGTCAACAAAATTTAACATTGAAACTTTTGAAAACAAACCAACTTTTAAAATTAAAAATATTAGAAGATAAAATTGATAATCTTCTTGACAATATAGCATCTGCCATCCTAGCATATTAACAGGAGCAGAAATAGTGGCTTCTGGTTTAGATTTTTTCAAACTAAAACATTCCAAAATAGGAGCACTTAAGCTTAATGACACAAAATTAATTCTAGCTATTAAACTTCCGAAAAGTTACATCCAAACCCAATTAAAAATGATAATACCAATGCCTAACAAAGATTTTAAAGAAATTGATTTATTACCTACAGAATTTATTGATCTAAATAAAATAAAATTTAATTATAATCCCAATAATATTTATATAAAAGACTTGATTAAAATGGATAATTGTTTGATTGATGGCTTATGTAATTTTAAAATAAACAACAAAACTGAAATTTTAAATATCGAAGAAAATTTTGTAATTTGTAAAAATCTTAAAGGAGAAATTGTAAATAACGGTTGTGACGATCGAAATTTAATTTTAAGTGGAAATTTTATAATAAATATTAATAATTGTACAATAAACATAAGAAATATTTCAATATCAAATTTTAATATAGAATTTGTTCATAAATTTTCCTACGAAGAAGATCAAAATGTAATTGTAAAAGAAAAATTAAATTTTGAAACAATGTTAAAAATGTATCATATCGAAAACCTTAACCACATAAATGAATTAAAGTACCATAAAAACAACAATTATATTATTAGTTTCGTCACAATCTTCATTGTTATCATAGCCGTTATTATAATTGGAGTTCTCATTTTCTTAATTCAAAGAAAAAACAAAAATGTTAAAATAATATAAAAAATATAGAAACAAAATTCAATGAAAACAAAATTCAGGAGAATCTTGAATTAAAGGGGGTTGAAGTTACACAAATGCAAGTCAGCAAACTTGACGACGGAATATTTGTGTTGCTTCGCAACCCATAAAGTAATGCAACACCACTTTCCGGTGGCCTATTGCTATTGATGTTGCCACTGCCGAAGCAATAACACAATCGCCCATTGCCGTGGTTATAGCCTGAATTAAGCAAACATAGTTGTCGATTGCAGTTGCCACCGCCGTTCCAACAATTAGCTACTACAGCCGTAGCCATAACCACATTAAGGCGATCATTATTGCTGATTGCCGCACTACAATTACCGTAGTTATATAGTTTTTTAGGTTACTATTGTAGCCGTTGCCTTTGCCGCTGCAACTGATTACAACTGCCGTAGTCATGCCGCATTAGGCGATCATATTTGCCGATTGTTGTCACTACAATTGCCGTAGTATATATATTCTTAGACAATTATTGTTGCCACTACCGCTGCAACTAACTACATCTGCCGTAGTCATAGCCACATTTAGGCAACAACTGTTACCGACTGCCGTTGCCACCGCCGTAGCAACAACTACTATTGCCGTAGTCACTGCCCTGGTACGACAGTTATTGCCACCGATTGCCGTTGCCACAGCTGTAGCAACCACTACTTGCCGTAGTTATAGCCTTTACTAGGCGATTGTTCATAACGACTGCCTTTTGCCATATAGTCATTGACTCTTCGTGAAACTTGCCGATTGTAGTTGCCGCTGCCGTTGCAATACGACAAGCAGGATCACCATATTGTAATCATCAATGCCGATTACTAGAGCCGACACACCATTTTGAACGTCAAAGCCCACACCTTGCCACAATCAATGCCTTGGGTAAAGTCACCACAGTTCCGCCGTCAATAAAGATCCGCCATTAAAGATCAACAGAGTAAAGAGTAAGTAGTCCGACAAAATGGGAGTCCCTCAGTATTATTATGACCATATTTAATCCCTTTGGACTATTGGCAGATTGGACGATCCATGCGAAGTTGATGATGCAGTCATTGTAGAAATTAAAGCTTAATTGGGAGGACCGAGTACCTAATGAAATATATCGAACCTGGAGGAAGTGGATTCTCGCCTTAGAAGGAGTACAGCGGTTGTGTTTACCACGATGTTACTCAACTGCAATTGATGATGTGGCGGGGGTGTGGAACTGCATATATTGGAGGATGCCGGCGAAGAAGCGTTCGCTGCAGTGGCTTATTGGAGATTCATTCAACGAAATAAATCTTTCAAAGTGGCATTTGTGGTGGGCAAAAGGAAATGTCCTCCGTAAAAGCTCTTATCAATTCCTCGACTTGAACTGCAAGCGGTTTTGGGTGCACGATTGCGCCAAAGGTGCCTCCAATTGCATAACATGAAGCCTGTTAAAAGTGTATTTTGGAGTGATTCTCGGACCGTTTTGGCATGGATCAAAGCTGCCGATCCTAGAAGGTTTAATCCATTTGTGGGTCACGGGATTGCCGAAATTTTAGAACTTTAGGACGCTCGTGAATGGCGTTGGGTTCCAACACGGCTTAATACTGCAGAAGCTGCAAGCTCCAAATATCTATCGAGTTATAAATCCGGTGTAAAATGGGTTTCTGGGCAATTAGAAGACGAATTAATCTGGTCACAAAATGGTCTAGATGTTGAAACCCATTACAGCAAAGTGTTAGAGGAAGAACTACGATCAGCATTCAGATCGGACTTTAATGGTTTTCACGTGAGTAGCCCTGATATTGATTTTACTAAATTTTCTGACTTCTTAAAGCATAAACGAATCGTGGCCTGGATGCTTCGTGCCAGGCGTAAGCCTAGCGAACGTTCAAAGTACAAAATACTTAGTGTAAAGGAAATCGAATATGCCGAAGTTATTCTATGTCATATGGATCAGAAGCAATGTTACTGGGATGAATATAAAAACCTCCAGGAAGATAGATAAATCAACAAGTCAAGCCACTTGTACAGCCTAACACCAAGTTTGGACGAAGATGGAGTTATTCGACTGTCAGGTCGCATTGATTCAGCCAAATGTATCCCTGTGAAATCGAGAAGACCAATCATTCTGGCGAAAAACAACTGCACCATTCTCTGCGAAGTTCGTCGTAAATTCTAAGTACCATATCTTCGAACTCTGGTGAAGATGACGTCAAGGACCTGCCAGCAATGTAAAAACTATCAAGCGAAGCCGTTGGTACCCCAAATGGCTCAACTACTTGAAGACCCACTTACCCCGTTTGTTCGGCCATTCACCTTTACCGGTGTGGATTATATGGGACCTATTTTGGTAGCAATAGGAAGGCGTCGTGAGAAACGCTGGATAGCACTCTTTACATGCCTTACAATTAGGGGGGTGCATTTGGAACTAGCTAATAATCTCTCAACCGATTGTTTCATCATCTGCCTGCGAACCTTCGTAAATAGATGAGGTGTACCCATAGAGAAACTAACATAGAGGCACGACTTCGGAGGTTTATTCTCTTTCAACCTACAAACTAAATTGAGAGGATTTCCTCCGTTTCGACAAGCATGTGTTAGTTGCCCGTACATTTTAAATGCAGCAGACACCAACACAGGCTTATCGAAATGGAGAAGTGCGCATTTGCACTTTTGGTAGATATGGTGAGCTTATATTTTCAAAAAGGAAATCCGTTAAATTCAAAAATTGAAAAATTAATTGCTTTTTAGTTAAGTTGTAGTTTTAAATGCCTTTATCAAACAAAAAACATTCTAATAAAAGCTTTTTGTTGACTCTGGCTTACAAGTTAAATAATATTTGTTAATTTTATGTTCAAAATGAAGAAAATCCAATCAAAAAGTAGAAGCAAACCATAGCATATTAATGCGTACGTGCCTAAATTCCACTACAAGAAAAGACCAGTCTACTCAATTCAAGGTGAGTATTTTGACAGATCACAAACCAATAAAAAAGGAAATAAAAATTTAAAAACAAATATCGGAAGTGAGCGGGTTTCTTACTTACTTACTTACTTAAGTTTCGCTACAGTCCGGAATGAACCTGGGCCTCAACCAACATGCCTTTCCAATTAGCCCGGTCCTTAGCTAACTGCCTCCAGTTGCGCACTCCAAGTTGGTTGAGGTCGGTTTCTACTTGTGCGCGCCACTTAAGGCGAGGTCTTCCTCTACTGCGTCCGACGTCTGGCCGGTGATCGAAGACTCTGCGAGCCGGAGTATTGGTGTCCATTCGTTCTACATGTCCTAGCCATCTTAAACGTCCAATGCGGAGTTTTTTGACCAGGGGCATGTCGCTGTACAGCTCGTATAGTTCTCGGTTTAATCTTCGTCTCCATAGCCCGTCAACGCAAACGGGACCGAAGATTTTTCGAAGAATTTTCCTCTCGAATCTACCAAGGATTTCTTCATCCGCTTTTGATATGGTCCAGGTTTCAGCGCCGTGGAGCAGGACTGGGATGATCAGGGTCTTATATCGGATCTCCTTAGTAGTTCGAGTGAGGGCTTTACTACTAAATTGCCTTCTTAGCCCGTAGAAACAGCGGTTGGCAAGAGTAATTCTTCGTTTAATTTCTGACGAGATGTTGTTGTCAGAGTTAATAGCGGAGCCGAGGTAGACAAAGTCCCGCACTACCTCAAAGTTATATCTGTCAATGGTGACGTTCTGTCCAATTCGTCGATGTTGTGAGTCCTTTCGTGATGACAGCATATACTTAGTCTTACCCTCATTTACTGCTAAACCCATTTTCGCCGCTTCCTTCTCTATTCTAGCAAACGTGGCTATGACCTCACGTTGAGTCCTACCAATGATGTCAATATCGTCAGCGTATGCTAGTAGTTGCACCGACTTTTGGAAAATTGTGCCTCTGGTGTTGGCTTTGGAGTTTTGCACAATCCTCTCAAGAATCAGATTAAAGAAGTCACATGACAGCGCATCGCCTTGCCTAAATCCTTTTTTGGTATCGAATGTATCGGTGAGGTCGTTTCCGACCCTGATGGAGCAGCGAGAATTTTCTATCGTCATCCTACACAAACGGACGAGTTTGGGCGGTATACCAAAACTAGACATGGCTCTGTACAGTTCGTCTCTATAAATGCTGTCATATGCGGCTTTGAAATCGATGAATAGGTGGTGGGTATCGATTTGGACTTCTTGAGTTTTTTCCAGGATCTGCCGGAGTGTGAAAATTTGATCGGTTGTGGACTTTCCTGGCCTAAAACCACACTGATAAGGGCCAATCAGGTTGTTGGTAAACGGTTTCAGGCGTTCACATATTACGGCAGATAGGATCTTGTAGGCGATGTGGAGGAGACTTATGCCTCTGTAGTTGGCGCAGTTCAGAGGGTCTCCTTTTTTGTGGATCGGGCAAACGATGCTGAGGTTCCATTCTTCAGGCATATTTTCATCTGACCAGATTTGGTTTATGAGTTGGTGGATGTTACTTACCAAGTCATCTCCGCCGGCCTTATAAAGCTCAGCGGGAAAGGCCGTCATTTCCGGCAGCCTTATTAAGCTTGAGTTTAGATATTGCTATCCTCACTTCACTCCGGTCGGGTGGTTGGCAGTTTTCGCTGTCGTTGCCAATATTGAATGGTTCGTTCTGCCTGACAGCGGAATGTTGTTCGTCATCGCCGTTTAACAGTCTGCAGAAGTGGTTTTTCCATATCCTCAGCATCGACTGTGTCTCAACTACAATATTTCCTTGTTCATCTCGACAGGATTCTGTTCGAGCCTTGTATCCTTGGCTTTGACGTTTTACACTCTGGTAAAACTTGCGAACATCGTTCCTGGAGTGGCACCTCTCTATATCCTCGATCGCGCGCTTTTCTTGCTCTTTTTTCTTCTTGTTGAAAAGCCGATGTTCTTCCCTTCCTCTTTGCCTATAGAACTCAATGGGAGCTCTCGTCTTCACCTGCAGCTTAGCCTTGTAGGCCTCGTTCTTGGCTGCGAGCATCTGTCGGCATTCCTCATCAAACCAGGGGTTTCTTGCTGGTGGGCGCGAGAAACCTAGCACATCAGTTGCGGCTGATCTAATGGCCTGTTGGCATCGTTGCCATTGCTCTTCGACATTCGATGCTGGTGGTATGGTGTTAATCGAGAGGTTAAGGGATACGCGTTGTGCGAAGGTCTTGGCGGTCTCTTGCGATTTCAGTCTTCCGACATTAAATTTTTTCACAGTATTTCTGGATTGTTGTGGTGTGGTGGATATCCGCATTCTTACCTTGGCTGCTACAAGGTAGTGATCCGAGTCGATGTTAGCTCCTCGGAATGTTCGGACATCCAAAATACTGGATGCGTGCCTCTTATCTATCGCAATGTGATCAATTTGGTTGACCGTTCGTTGATCTGGAGACCGCCATGTCCCCTTATGGATATCGAGGTGAGGAAACCGTGTGCTGGCTATAGTGGCATTTCGTTCCGTAGCGAAATCAATTAGCCTAAGTCCGTTACCAGACGTGTTGTCGTGTAGGCTATGTTTTTCGACAATACTTCTAAAGATGTCTTCTCTTCCTACCTTTGCGTTAAAATCTCCCAGCACGATTTTAACATCGTACTTCGGTAGTCGCTCATAGGTTTTGTCAAGGAGCTCGTAGAAGCAATCCTTAGCTATGTCATCTTTTTCTTCCTTCGGAGCGTGAGCGCATATAAGGCTTATGTTGGCGAATTTGGCCTTGATGCGGATTGTTACTATGCGTTCGCTAATGTCTTGGAATCATAAGACTTCTTGCCTAAGTCTGGCACTTATAACAAATCCGCATCCGAATAGTCGCTGTTTCTGCTCACTATAACACGGTCCGTAGTAGATGTCACAGTTTTGCATCCTCTTTTTCCCCGGCCCATCCCATCGTATTTCCTGGATGGCAGTAATGTCTGCTTTGTAGCACTTTAGGGCTTCCGCTAGTTGTTCGCCTGCACCTCTCCTGTTTAATGTTCTCACATTCCAGGTGCAGATACGAACGTCGTTGTCCTTTTTTCGTTTAGCAGGGTCGTCAACAATAAAATCAGTCCTTTCCGAGGCTATTGGTTGCTTCGTAACAATATTTTTTTTCTGTGGGTGGGTAGTTAACCCAAAGCACAACCCCCAACCTGGAGGGCCAGTTCCAATTTATTAGATACCCCTAGGACACGGGGCCATCAGTAGCCACTACGGGATTGAGCGCTGCCGTTGGCCTTTCGGTTCATCCAGTGAGCGGGTTTCAATTTGTTTATTATGTATCTTACTATTCCCTTTAACTTAATTATAATTTTTTTATAATTTATTTTAGTTGTTTACATAACTGTTTTACTATTAAGTTATTTTTTCCTATTATATTTCAGCCAACAGAGACAACATAGGAATTCTGTGAAAGGAGCTGCCCGCAAGTCAATAAATATTTTAACCCCGTCACGTGAATCTTGCCAGCTCAGATTATACTACACGTAGTCAGAAGTTCGTGCCTGGAGCACACATAGAAGTGGAAAAACCATTCTGAGTGAAGCATGTTACAAAACGTTTTAATCAAAGATCCTGACATAGATATTCTATTGCCAAGAATTAATCCGAACATTAAGACGGTGCCACTGGTAGTTAATTATTGGGGCAAAAAAAATCACACTTCATCATCTAAATAGTTCCAACAGCAGTGATAATTATAACTTCAATTACATTATTCCACAAAACACTTCATCAACAAATTCCATATTTGTCTTCGCAACTCGAAAAAAAAATTCTACAATCTTATAAAAACAACACAGTTTTTACTAAAGAAATGGGAATTATTCATAAATTCCTGTTCATCCAAATGCAAAATAAAATTGATATGCATCTTGAGAAGTACAGTGGACAAACTACGGATCATGTGAGTAGTTTCGATTATAATTAGATTTTATTTTAAAATATTTGAATCTCTAGGCTGATCTGAGTCTGAATTTTGAATTAAAATCCCTCACCTTGACCAGCGCAGATTGCTGCATCAACTATTTGTATGCAACTTTGCGTAAACTTATTGAAAAAGTTGAATATTTTATCTGAAAGGTAAATAGTCTGCAAGTAAAGATAGTGTTTGAAGATGAACGTGAAATGTTCCTGGATTCTTTGGAGAGCAAGGAACGATCGTCCTGCTCCAAATTAATTCGTAATTTGAAACACTTTGCTGAATCTTTCTAAAGTCAGTCTTCCTTTGGTCACTTACATTGGTAATATCTAGTATCCTGATTCAAATGTATACATGCTTAAAGAATCTTGCAACACTTTTTATGTCGGAGTGCAACATCTATAAGCTTTCAATACAAGGAACAAAGTGAGTGTATATTTTAAATTAAACGAAACATATTTAAAACTTAAAAATGCATAATGTATGTGTTATAGGTTCTATAAGGCAAGTTATACATTCGTAAAAAAAATCTAACAATCAAACATGACATTACGTTTATGACAATATAAAACACCAAAAAAGTGTTTCCCTCAATTCCGTCGGTCTGTCTGTCTTCGAGTCTGCGGCCTAAACGGTTGAATGTATTTGATTCACACTAGCCAACTACATATTGTTTTTTTTAGTAGTAGCTCCAATACATTGTTTGGTAGTTTTTTGACATTATCATTTATGTCTATTCGGCGAGATCTTTTATTCTGTTATTCTGCTATTCTGTTATGAATTTTCATACAAAAGTTTAAGCTGTCAAAAAAATGCTAAATCTGATATGAAATCTGATAAGAAATCTGCTAGTGAGCTGTCAAAACTTCGAAATTCTCAACAAGTCTTTTACGAACTGCATTTTTGGTATTCAGCATGCCACAATCTGTTATGGAATCTTTTATGAATCATAAAAGATTAAACGACACATTTTTGTTATTTTTATCATAAAAGATTTCAACATATGAAGTAAAAACATTTATTTTGTTAATGAATTGTTCGTAAAAGGACAGATATAACAAAATGTTATTAAAATACATAATTACAAGCACAAACATGTAAATAATTTCAAACTAATTTTTTGAATACTCGAAAGCACAGAACAAATTTGATGGATGAAACGTAATAGAAAGTGTCGCTTATCTTGTCGGAGTTCGTTTTACACAAGGTTTTATATTGGATATAATACATTCAGGAACTGTTATGGACAAATTGCAAAGATTGTATATTATTTATCTACGCGAAACAAAACACGAAAATTGCGCAGGTTAATATTTTCATTAGTCAGTGCCTACTGCCGAGAGTTTTTATTTACCTACTACAGGTGATAGTTTGATAGCAGATTTTAGGTCTGTTCGTATAAATTTTTCTTTTTCGAAGTTACATAACAGACTTTTATAAAAGATCGAACTCCTGAATAACAATTATAAAATATCTTTTATGGTGAAGATCTGTTATGCATCATAAAAGAAAATTCATAGCAGAAAAACAGATGTGGCAGAATAGGCCTAATTATCTTGAATAGTTAAAAGAAACCATATTCATAAAAGAAAAAACGGCACCTCCCATACAAATGTTAAGAAACCATTAAGACAAAAATGTATTTCTCGAAAAGGGCACGTACGAACTTGATCTTGGAGCTAAAAACCTTAATGTAGCTAAACATTGACGCTGTTTAGTATGTAGGTAATCTAGTGGTTTAAAGCCGATGTAAGTATGATTACCTTGATTCTTAGTACAATGACTTGTCGAATGGATGATTCAAGCAATAGTTACACATGTACCTATCCACAAAAGCATATTTAAATTTAGAGTATGGATTTTAATTATGTAAGATAGGAGAGTAATATGTAGGCACATACATAGATGGAACCTAGATATGTAAATATAATAATGAACACGAAGAATGTAGGTGGGTAGGTAGCTATACTATAGCTATAGCCCTCATTATGAATAGCTAATCGAACTTAAAATCTTGCGAATTCGCTAATTTCCTATTACGAATAGCGATTCGCTCAAACTTATCTAGCCCATGTATGTGTGATATACTATCGAATCAAAATATTTAGTGATAACGTTCGCGAATTGTTGTGCCGGGAAACATTTTCTATTCATTGTTGATAAAAGTTTCGAATTTACTTACTCGTACATTAACCAGCCGCTAGTTATTTTTCGTAATGACTGACAAAAAGAAAATTATTGATGTGCAAAATGTGAATATTAAATAAATAAAAATAATAACTTATCATAAGGACCAATGCAAATCAATTTGCAAACTAGTTATTTTGATGGAATCGAATATCGACGTTTGTAGATAGATAGATATATATAATTTTATTGATATTATTATTAATATTACAAGAGTAAAATAAAATAAGTGGACAATGGCTTTGCCGTCTGCCTGATATGCATGTTTGGTTCTTCGAAGAAAGCCAAAAAGATTATTGCGAACAATTCCCTGTCGAATTAAATAATCTTAAGCATCCGATTCGTGAGGGAAAAGAATTGCATATCGTTAATAAGAAAATATTTTATTATTTGCACCTTTGATTGTTTCTGTATAAAGATTTGATCGGGCTATAAGTTAAACAAAATGCTCTTAACAAAAAATTGTGACTGGTTGCGGGCAATACTGCCAAATTTACTTGTCGCCTGACATAGTTGACGTGAAAGTCCCAAACAGAAATCATTAATGACACATTTTTGTTAGCAACTTCTTCCAAGCCAGTTTTAAAAGAGATGGATCTGCATAGAAGTTCTTAGCTTTAATACATGCTTTATTTGGTTGGGGAATTACACACCATCATCCTTGTTCAATGGGAAGAACAAAATAAACCTAATGGAAAACAAAACATTGATTTTTTTCGCATAATTAAATAAATTTTGAAGGCTTATAAATTGTTCAGAAGTTCTAGGGGATTAGAATTATAACGAATGTTTTTTCTTGCCTTTTCATTTCAAACTCATCACCTCAAAAAATAAAATGTTTCTAAACATAAATCGTTCTTTTTTATTAAGTCGTCTAAAAATACAAAATTAAGCACACAAAACAAAAATTAACAAAAAGTTAACGCAACACAGACAGCATTTGATTTGACGTTTAACAATATGTTTTCTTATTGGAATTTATTTTAGGCACTATTTATTTTCAAGCGAATGTTGAAGTTAACTATTAATGATACCCTGAAAATCGACGTTCGCTAAATTATTCCCAACTTATCGAATGTTCGATTAGCTATTCATAATGAGTCAAAATAGCTTTTAACGGCCTTTAGTCAACAAAATGTGCGTTTCATCCCGGCAATCTCACTTGGACTGATCAGTTGGTTAGTTAACGCCTTACCAATACTCAATTTTTGTTAAGTTCAGTTGAACTTACTTCTATTTTTTGACAAAAAAGCAATGTGAACTATATCCAACAAGATTAAAATTTTAATCTTTAAAATTGGAAGATTTTGTACTTGGCCAGACATAATTAATTTTTTTAATTAAATATAATGCTAAGTCTTCTACTTGGCTGATTAATTTCAGTAGTATATAGAATTGTATTACACAAAAAAAACACCTTATTCATAATGAGGGCCATTTATGTGCATAATGCATACATAAGATTCATGTAATCATTATGTATGTACATATATATATATATATGAGGACCTACATTGTATATAAAATATACTATGGTAGAAATAAATGGATAATATACACATAATTAAATGTTTTCATATTGCTTAGTTGTAATAGTTTTGAGGGAAATCACAGATGCCATTTGAATTCCTGGATAAATAAGATGTATATTAAAATTTTTTTTTAAATTATTTGTTTATGTCTAAAATTTTTAAAATTATTTAAAAAAAAATGAAACGCCATTTTTAAAATATTATTAATATACATATAAAATTCAAATTTCAAAAATATTCACTAAATGGTTTTTGAAAATATTTTTTATTTTTTAAAAATCGAAGAACTTTTTCTTTGAAAATTTGAGTATGCAGTTTTATTAACACTTTTAGGAAGCGTTTGTATAAAATAAATTATTTTAATCGGGCCATCGACTAAGGTGTTTCTATGGGAAATGCCACTGATAAGTAAAGTAAAGTCAAAAGTGTACTGTACTAATTTAAGAACACACACATTTTTTTTTATAAAAATTCTTGTAACCGTTTTTGAGAAATACATTTTTTTCTTAACGGTTTTTTAACATTTTTATGGGAGGTACCGTTGTTTCTTATTTTAGGAAAATAGTTTTATTTAACTATTAAGGTAAAGTCAAAAAACTACCAAATACGAAGTTTCGAAAAAATCTATTGATTTGTTTTTGAAATTTTGAGTTTCAAAAAAAATATTTATTTCCAAAAAAAATTAACTGAACACTTCATACGTTGTAGGCCGTCAGACATATACATAATTATGTATCTTTAAAGATCACATGGATCGTATGCACCTATGCATATTGCACTTAAATTATAAATAATACAGTGAGCGTTTCTGTTACCTTTTTTTATATTTATTCAAAACATTATCTTCGGTATATATATACATATTTATTTAACTTATGAAACATTACGACCATACATAATATATATTAAATTATTCTAATAATCAGTACGTAAATATTTTTTTATAATTCTGTTCTTATTAGAATGTCTTACACAATTTGATGAATGTTATCTGTTTTTTTTTTCAAGTTTTAGTTCTTCGTTTCGTTTGAAATATCTTCTGGTAATTGTTGTACACATACAAAAGTTTAGTTAAGAAGTAATTTCAAATCGATTTAAGTGGACTCAGGAATGCAGAATCTGGCTGCAAGTTTTGTAAATGGCTTTGCCAACGCCGGATTTGGAATTGAAAAGCTTTTGAGCGAGAATGGCAACAAATGACTGTACAGCAACAATGAGCACAATGTTGAGCGCTACACCTTTATTGGGGCTCATTCTGTCCATGGCGGCTTGGCCCTGATTGACAAATATTTATATGCTACTTATCACTACAAGACGGGCGCTTTGTTAGCTTGTAGCATCGCCAATTGTGGTATTCGAAACCAAGTGGATCCAGTTCATTCATTGCTTTCTGATTGCATTGAACAACAATTCCTCCATGCATTTGGGACAATTATGTGACTAAGAATTTCTTTAATCTGGATCAAATCGTTCCACTGTCATCGATACTGGGCTTGCTTTACTTGGGAAGACGGAAAGCCACCAAAGCTGTTATCGACGCTCTGGAAGTTGTGGCGTCACAAGTCTATGGCCACTGCAATGGAGACATTTGTCCATGCGCTGCAGGAACTGGAAAAACTCAGACTCCACCAAAGAAAAATTTTCCAACGAATGTGCCATATAATCCATTGGTGCATACACACAATAAGCCGCATTATAGCTGTAGGTAAGTAAGTTGAAACTTTACATACAAATATAATGTTATATTTAACTTCTAACTCAAAACAGTTCTTTCATCTTCATGGCAATCGAATACTCCAAGGAGAAAGCATTGCCAGTAAAAGAAATATATGCATGGATTGCCTAGTTTTTTCCTTGCTTCAATACAACTCCCACCGGATGTAAAACTAGTGTGAGACATAATCTTTTGTTAATATGACATTTCGTAATATTAAACCTTTTCTACTAATAATATTGTGCTTAATTTATTTATAAAAAAAATATGGAAACAGTTTGCCGCAAGCGTTTACTTTCCGATGAATTTCCATATCAGCAAAAAGCAAAATTTTTATCAACCAAAAAAGAATAGACCTACTCAACGATGAAAACATGAAAAGAATTCATAGTAAGTATAATAAGTTAAGTTTTATTTCTTTAATGGATTGCCGGTATATTTGATAATAAGTTGTTACAAAAAAAATTAATTATTATTACATATTTACAAAAATCAATAAAAAACGTTTTTTTTTATCTCGTATACGAATTAGCTTTTTGCAAATTGTACTTTTATTTAAAATCGAACTCGAAGTTTTAATTATACTTGATATTCCGGCTGTCTCTCTGCAGGTCGATATAAATATGTATATCCATTTTGTCTACCTAATTATATTCCGCATTTTTGTCCTGACTAAACTACATACCTACACATGTTTTTTTCTATATACGTCACTGAATACCTACCTATATACATTTTTATACTATTTGGGCTCTCATACATTTATATACCTATATACTCGTATCTTTAAAAATCAAATAATGTATATTATGTACATTACAACTATCATATAAAGTTTTATATGCATATTTGTATCTAACTAACCATCCACCACTTTCATTATACATTATTATGTACCTTCATATTTACATACGTAGGCTCCATATACATATGTATGCAGAGTAGGTACATATTACCACCCTAATTTACAGAATTAAAATCCATAACATAGATTTAAATATACATTTGTAGGTAGGTACCTAGTACATATTTCCTGAAATATACATACGATCCATTATACTAAGAACTTACCTACATCGGCTTTAAACTTACGTAATGAAAATTGGACCTACATACATACTAACAGCGTCAAAGTGTAGCTACATTTAAGAATACTCAAAATTTAAAACTAATAAATCGGCCCTATTACAGAATCCATCGTAATCGAAAATCTTATTATATTAATTATTTTTAAATTTGTTGATTCATATCTATACTTAAGTACACGTTTTCATCGATATCAAATGGATTGCAGGCACCTCTCAGTGGTTTTCTTTGGATTTTAAGCTTTTGCATTCTAAACAATTTTATTATTTGTTTCATCGATTTATTTCTAAGCTTTCGTATAATTTTTTGAAAAACGAACAATCGCGTATTTTTATTTATTACAAAATCTTGCTCCTAAAGTACGTAAAAGGTAATTTAAGACAAAAAAATTGCATCTGAAAGTAATTTTGTAATTTTTCATTTTTAAAAACACGAAAAAACTACTTTTAGATAGCTATTTTTCGAAATAATTGTGTATTATAAAATGATTTTAAGGATTTAGAAGCTGAGGTAAGTCAACACTCAGAACAGTTACAATCATATAAATCAAGCAAGTAGTTTGGAAATGATATCTTTGCGTAAGTTTTGATTTCAAGATTTTCCTTGATGTAAGTAGAAATTTCTTGGAATTACTAAATTGGACAAGCTGTCATTTCCAAAGCACTTGCTTGATCTCGATGATTGAAACAGTTCTGAATTTTAATTTATATCAGCTAGTAAATTTCTGAACCGTTTTCAATTCGAGTAAATATTTCAAAAAATTTGCATCTGAAAGTTATTTTTCATTTTTTTAAAAACACGAAAAAAATAATTTTAGATAACAATTTTTCGAAATAAATGTTTGATTATAAAATGATTTTAAGGATTTAGAAGCTGAGATAAACCAACACTCAGAACAGTTACAATCATCCAAATCAAGCAAGCAGTTTGGAAATGAGAGCTTAGCGTAGGTTCTGATTTCAAGATTTTGGAATTACTATTTTGGACAAGCTGTCATTTCCAAAGTACTTGCTTAATCTCAATGATTTAAACTGTTGTAAGTTTAAATTTATGTCAGCTTGTAAATTTTTGAAACCGTTTTCAATTCAAGCAAATATTTCAAAACATTTGCATCTGAAAGTAATTTTTCATTTTTTTTTAAAACACGAAAAAACTACTTTTAGATAGCAATTTTTCGAAATAATTGTTTGATTATAAAATGATTACAATAATTTAGAAGCTGAGGTAAATTTACACTTAGAACAGTTACAATCATCGAAATCAAGCAAGTAGCTTGGAAATGAGAGCTTTGCGTAAGTACTGATTTCAAGATTTTTCTTGATATAAGTAGAAATTTCTTGGATTTGCCACTTTGGACAAGCTGTCATTTCCAAAGTACTTGCTTGATCTCGATGATTGTAACTGTTCTGAATGTTAATTTACCTCAGCATAGGGCTATAATATTTACATATGTGTCATTGAGACACAACATTACATTTCCCTTGAAAAGAAATGAATTTTTTTGAACACCCATAAAAAAAATGTAATCGAAAATAATTAAGTGAATCACAATTCTTAAGCTATATACATATATATATATATAAGGAGAACACTTTAAAATATTGTTCCCAATGTATTTAATTATAATATCTGGCAATAATGACTTCCTGCTGGGCTTCATTGTTTGTGTGGTCTGACCTTCTTGTTCGTCATGATTTTGAGATATCCTACAAAATTAAAAGAAAAAGAAATACCCGAAAATACATCAAATTAGGTTTTTTGTATCTAATGCACCTTATTTCTGCTTGACTGAATTCTGATCCACAGACAGACCAAAAATCTGTTTAGAAGCTACAGATACAGACCGAGGTCTTTCGGTTAACATGTGCATATCGATTTCGATCATGAGATTGCAACTAACGATATATTTCTTCCAAAAAGACGAGCCCAAATCTCCGTTGTCGATGCACAATGAGTTACATAATCCAATACTTCTCAGACTTGGTTCCAAGGGTGTTGGCCATATCCAAGCACAACAGAATTTGGCCGAATTTTCATAAGGATACTCATTGGTTTACGTGCTTTGATTGACATAACACTATGTACTTGTAAATTTCGACCGAAAGAATGTGTACTCGGCTTCCGACCACCGCCTAACTACAAAGTATTGCGAGACTGATGTAACAGGATCGAGTTTCATATTATATTGGAACACTTTTGGCGGAATTGTTTGCTAGAAAGAGCAATATAAATTAAAATCAATATAATATAATTGAAAATGAACTTACTCGAATCTATTTAGTTTAATTCTTCCCATTTGAATTTCGATGGCCAAAGCGACGAATCAAGTGAATCAACACACAATTTTTTTTTATTAAAATA
Source organism: Philhelius pedissequus (assembly GCA_910595825.1). NCBI lineage: Eukaryota > Metazoa > Arthropoda > Insecta > Diptera > Syrphidae > Philhelius > Philhelius pedissequus. Next base: position 142,963,550 of record OU343161.1, on the reverse strand, counting down.
AATAAAATTTTGAAATAAACAATAAATAAAAAGAAACAATTGAGAAAATGAAAGTAAATAAGTTTATTTCTAGCAAGCTATTTGAGAACTGTCAGATTGACTTATGACAAATCAACAAAAAAATGAGCTGTCAGTTTGAGCAATAGGGTTTTTTAATCCACCACTCACATGTATTCACGGATAGGAAAAAATGAGTAATTCAAGAGTTTTCTCCTACTCACCTCAAAAAAATTTGCGGGTGTTTAAGGCAAGGGGGTACGAGTCGCATGTAATTATTTTCTCTATGGGTGTACCTATGCGAATCCGAAGCGACAAGGGTACTAATTTCATCGGAGCCGATAAAGAGCTAAAATCAAAATTGGATATGTTCGATCAAACTGCAATTGAGGAATACCTATCAACCAAAGGTATTCAGTGGATATTCAACTGTCCGTCAAACCCTAGTGCTGGAGGTTGTTGGGAAAGATTGGTGAGATCCGTTAAGAAAGTGCTTAAGTAATCCTAAAAGAAGTTGTTCCGAAGGAAGATACGCTACGCAGAGCCCTAACCGAAGCTGAGAATATCGTAAATTCGCGAACTTTTACCCACGTACTAGTGCAACATGACGAAGATGAACCTCTCACACCCAATCATTTTATTATCGGGTGCTCAAACTCCTGGATTGGAAAAGGTGGAACGATTTGCTTACGTAAACAAATTGCTCAAGACTTAAAGTATAGATTTTGGCATAGGTGGAAAGCTGAGTACTTGCCGGATCTGACACGTAGGACGAAGTGGTACAGAGCTGTGACGCCCTTAGCAGTGGGCGACTTGGTTATAATCTGCGATTCTAACGTGCCAGAAGCTGTTGGCGGCGTGGTAGGATTATTCTAGTATTTCCTCGAGACGATTGTTAAGTGCCTTCTGCAGATATACAAACGTCAACAGGATTAATGAAAAGACCGGCTTCGAAGCTAGCTAAGCTGGATGTTGGTGAATCTATGGAGGCGATTCACGGGGCCGGGATGTTGCGAAGTCAGTCTTTTAGCGCCGAAATTTATAAATGTTTTTAATTTGCTTTGGGTGATCTTTGTTTCAGACTTTATTTCAATACTTGTCCAAAAGCAGCTCAGTCAAACTTTCAAAAAATCGAATCGGAGCTAAATTAGCATTAAGATAAGTAAAAGACAAATGTAGGTATTTACATACATATTTAACAATTTTTTTTTTAAATAGGTGGCATGTGGGTCAGGTGGTGCTTTGGTGATGGTTCAACCTGTAGGTTGAAAAAACAAAACAAAAAATTATATCTATTTTATTTTTAACCTAATAAATAAATAAATATTAAATGTAGCTAGGTGTAGGTATATTATAATTTATTGGAAAATGAAAACATGAACAAAATAAACAAAAATCTGCATTTTTACTTGCGATATATTAAGGTGGTATATTTGGTGTGTATGTATGTAAGTATTTAGGTACAATTGGATGAAGTACCTATATAATAAAAAAAACTGACTTAAGGTAATCATCAATCTCAGAACATATATGTACATACAATAAGAGAAGCTGAAGCGATTTTCTTCAAACATTGTAGGTAGGTACATACTGCATACACACTTACATATGTACCTATTTCATCATTATGAAAATCCAATCGAGTGTTAGAAGAAAAGCGAACATTTTTTAATTCATTGATTTTCGCACATTGAGTGAATATTATACTGACCTATTGCTCTTATTTATTGGTCGAAAATCGAATTCGATTTTTTTAAATAAAATATTCAATAAATGTGTGATAATAGTTGAATGAGCTACGTTAGCTTTCAGTGGAATACTCCATTGGTTATTCAAAATGACGACAATATTATCTTACGCCGGCAAACTCTAAGTTCTTATGCATTGATATAAGATAATGGTAATTTGGTTTTAAACACAATTGAATTAAAAATATTTACATAATTTAATTTGGTTTTAAAAAGGTATGAATGATAAAATATATTAATTTTTTAACGATAATTTCCAATACAATTTATAAAATCATTACGAGTGTTGTGATAAATTATATATTGAGTTGGGTCAACAAAATATAGGAATATATGTACAAAAGTACAAAATCAAACTTTCGAGTTACCAGATTCAAAAGTTATATCATTTGTTTTAAAGTAGCTAATTAGGTAATTTTGCGAAGTGCAATAATATTGAAATTTATTGGATTTACAAATATAATAGTAAATTTAAAGAAATCGTTACGAACCTGTATGTTGTTATGATCCACGTTATTATTTTTTTGGAAAATCAAAATGTATTGAAAAATGATATGCCTTCAAAACAACATCATATGGATAACTCCGACGTTTTGATTAACATTAAAATTAGTTAGGTAGTGCATACTTATTTACATTTACATCCGTTAACATATTTTGCAAAATAATTACCGATGCTAAAACATAATCTTTAATCAACTGATCATCTACCTACTTTTTGCTTGCGATTATATGTACTATAAGGCAAGTTATGCATTCGTCGAAAAAAAAAGTTTTGAGATAACAATCGAACGTGACATTATGATTATAGCGAAGACGAAAAATGATGGTCTAAAAATTCTGTCCGTCTGTACGTATGTCTGTCTGTCTGTCAGTCTGTCTGTATGTATGTATGTATGTATGTATGTATGTATAGAAACCTACATCCCAAACGCGTGGGCCGAATTGCTCCAAACTTGGTCTACAGTTTTTTAGGTATTGTGCGGAGGGGAAATTTAATTTTTTTTAGGTTAAAAAATAACGGTATCTGCCATATAAAATTCAATATTTCGAAAACGTGTGGGCGATTTTTTCTGAAATTTTGTTTTTAAATTTTTATTATTAAATATTTAAAATGTTCATACCAATTTTTTTGTAGAGAAAAAATTTTAGAAATTTATATATAAAAATTAAGTGAAAAATGACTTTAAAAATACTTTTAGTCGTTCCCATTAAGAATCTTGTGCACATAATGTGATCGAACATAGGAGCAAGTACGTGCAATCCAGCCATGCATTTTATTTTTTTAAAGCCTTGAAATATTTAATAATACTACACACTGAATTATAAAATTCAAGGTATAGTTACATGAGTATTTAAGCACCTACGTACAATGTATATTTAAGTCTAGATTATGGATTTTAATCATGTAACTTAGGAGCGTAATGTACCTACATAGATGAAACCTAGGTATGTAATTATGTACATACCGTGAATGTCAAAAGTAAGTAACCACCTATATTGTTTGTTGAAAAATATAGAATATAAACAACAAATTAAAGAAAATTCGATTTCCAACAATATAAAACAAAAGCTTTATTATATCAATTAATCAAAATAAACATAAAAATTCAAAATAAATCTAATTTTCACTAATAAAAAACTGAACATATTCCATATTTTACATGACAAAACTAACTAAACATCTGTTATTTTTTTAATAAATATATTCATTTAGAACTTCGTTTGGCTCTCTTTAGACTTTATAACTTCTTTAAGACTACCTGGCATGGATAGAACAAAGTTATTTGTAACATCAGAACCTATTTGGGACCATTCTTCAACTAAAAACTTTTTTAAATGTTCTTTGTTCTCTATAGTGCTTTTACGAATTTGAGTGTCCAAATGATCTCATAAATGTTCATGGTGGTTAGGTCCGGCGATTGTGAGGGTGATCGAGCGGTTTTGGAGTTCGATAAAGTAACCATTACTTAACGAGCCGCGAGGTATCCTTGGATCATTGTCTTGTTGAAAGATCCAATTGCTAAGCAAACCTAATTTGTCTACGCTCGGTTGCTCGTTATTCCTTAGGATGTTAAAATAGTCTTGCTTATGCATTGTTCTTTTAATGAAGACAAGATATCCGACAAGATGACTGAACCTCCACCATGTTTCACTGTGTTTCTTACATTTGTTCACTAAATTCTTTATTAGCTTTTTAGCTTTTTTAATTTTCAAGCACCTTTGAAAATTTCCAATGTCTTAAATTTTTCAAATTTATCAACATTTTTTCACTGAAACAAGGTTTCAATTAATAATTTGGCCATTTTCCCTATATGATGTTCCTTTTTCTTCAAATCCACAATAGATTTTTGCGTTTCCAAAGAAATTTCACTTCTCATTGATAAAAAGTAATTTTGCACTACTGTTAAGCTTTTAAACACAACTACAGCTTACAATCTGAAGTGATGTAAAAAGAAAGACTTACCTCCACCGCCATAACTATTAAGTATTTTTTTATATTTTATTAGTGACAAATGTACTATGAATTTTTATTTTTATTTACTGCTGATAAATAAAGCCTTTGTTTAAATAATTGAAATTCTATTTATGATTATTTATTTTTATTAAATTGTATTTTATTCAATTAATCATATCGGTTTTTACTCACTTTTGACACTCACAGTACCTATATAATAAAATTGAAGGATGTAAGTGGTAGGTAGCTATATAAACTGTGATTTTTTAATAGCTTGGTTTTTGAAAATTCAAAAAAACACAGAAACTTGTAAAATTGAATGAAATGTTTATTTGGATCGATAAATCAATTTCTGCCATTTACTTTTTAAAAATAATTTCACTTGAATGTTGCCCGCGGCTACGCTTTAGGTGGTTCATTCTGAAGGTCCAATTTTGGCAAACTTTTTCACACATTTCGGCCGGAATCTCACCAATGACGCGTTCAATGTTGGCTTCCAAGGCAGCAATCGTGTTTGGCTTCTCCCTATAGACAATAGACTTAACATAGCCCCACAAAAAATAGTCTAACGGGGTCAAATCACACGATCTTGGTGGCAAATTGACTGAGCCAAAACGTGAGATCAACTGCTCACCAAATTCCCCTCTCAATTGATGCATGGCTTCATATGCAGTGTGGCATATGGTACCGTCCTGTTGGAACCACATGTCGACCGTGTTCAATTCTTGCATTTTCGGCAAAAAAAATCTGTTATCAACGAACGGTACCTTTCTCCATTGACCGTAACCCTGCGGCCTTCATCGTCCTTGAAGAAGTACGGCCCAATGATGCCGCCTGCCCATAAACCGCACCAAACAGTGCATTTTTCGGGATGCCTTGGTAGCTGCTGAGTTGCCTCTGGCTTCTTTTCACTCCAAATACGGCAATTCTGCTTATTCACGTATCCATTTAGCCAAAAATGAGCCTCGTCGCTGAAGACAATTGCTTGCGAAACACATTTTTCACAGAGCACGAATTTTGATAATAAATTTCAATAATTTGCAAACGTTGTTCAGGCGTAAGTCTATTCATGATGAAATGGCAAACAATACTGAATCGAAATGTCAAATGTTCGTCGAATTTGTCATGTGTAATCTGTCAAAAATATAAACGTCAAAAACCAAGTAGCAAAAAAATCACCCGTTACATATACATAATCTTATATGATTGGTGAAATATACATAATATTCATGTGATTTTTAAAGATATGTACATTTAAATGTATGATAACCTACATGGTACCTATTATATAATATGTAGGTATTCAGTAACGTAAATAGCAACAACATGTCTGTATATAGGACAAAAATTAAAACGCAAATTTAAAGTAGTAATGTTATTAATATATGTGTGTAGATGGTCCGAATAAAAGTTTAATTTAAAAAAAAATCAATGATAAAATATATTTTTGTTTTCTTAAAAGTGGACTGCACTATTCTAATAACGCACACATATTGTTTTATAATTTTTTTTTCATACATTGTGTAACAACGGTACCCGTTGTTTTTTTATTTCGGCACATTTTTGTTTAAGTACCTATTCAAGTTAATGTCAAACAACTATCACGTGATTTTCGAAATAGGTATATTTAGTTAAACAAATTAATAAAATTTAAAAAAAAATCAAATAAGCCGTGTTCCAGAAAATCGGGAACCTTAACCATTTTTCCAAAAAGAAAAAAAACCATTACTACCTTTTCCCTTCATTAATCCACTAACTTTTTCAAGATTTACCTTTTTGGTGTAGTAAAATGTACCATTATTTTTGGTCTCAAAAAATTCAAAAAACCTATGGGCATATACCTATTACCGAAAGAACATTATTATTACCAGGATTGAAGAAAATCTATGCACGCGTTTAGGCGGTGGACTAACAGACAGACAGATGGACGGAATGGCTGGACCCAATTCATTCGTGTTCTCTATCATCGTAATGTAAACTTTGATCAAAATCTCGAGTTAAATTTTTTTACGAATCCAAAACTTGCCATATATGTATATGCAGGTAGTATCTCAGAAGTAAAAAGTTATGCACATTTTTTCAATCACAAATGCAAAAAATAATGCATTCCTAATGATAGGTTTAGGTACGTATTAAATAAAATAAAATGAAAAAGTTATCTCATAAAATTTATTTTTTTAAATGTTAGTAGGTACCTATACCTATCTACATTGGTATCATATTAGAAAAACGTAAATTTATTGCTTTAATATGGTTATGTAAGAATAAATAATATTTATACGTTGGTAGTATTTTATTTACCTCTTTAATTTTTACTCCAATACGTTTTGAACCTGAATTTAAATCACAAGCATTGTAGGTATTTAAATATATTATTAAAAGTACCTACATAAGTACATACCTACCTATCTTCAATGCCACAACACTTTTATTACACAAAAAGAGTTTATTTAAATTCATAGGTAGGTAGGTATTTAAAAATTGCTTGAATTACACTCATCACAACTCAATTACTTATCTACGGACACAATTAAACTGAATTGAATATTTTTTTTTAAACTCAAAATAAACCGGCGGATAAATTTATTTTCAAAAAAATGTATTGCCGAAACGAAAAGTGCACAAATCAAGGTCAAAAACTGTTTTTCTTTAACGACAAACATTTAATCTAAACATACCTATATATAAATATAATAATGCCAAAGCCAAAACTAGTTCGAATGGGATACAATTCTTCCAAAAATCTTTATACATGCATATGTATGTATGTAGGTAGATTCTCCAATTTTAAATAAATGTGAGGAAAGAAAAATGTACAAAAAAGGTATATTTTCTTTTCTCTTGCTTTAACTTTAGAAAATGTTAAAGCATATGCATTCTTCTCCGTTTTGGTTTTCACTTAAAAAGGTATAATTTTTCTCTTGCTTGAACTTTAGAAAATGTTAGAGCATATGCATTCTACTCCCTCTTGGTTTTCAATTAGGCTATACACATTTTGCAAATGAGCCCAAGAGAGTAATTCTTATAGGATCTACCAGCTGGCTCCTCGGACGTTCCTCGTCTTGATAGTACTATAGAGATGTATATACAATGAAACAACCACAAATAAGCCATAATAAGGATTGGAAACCTTCGTACGTTTCACCCCCCATAACCCATTTCTTTACATTGTTGTATTTGTAGCTTTGAAACTCTATCCATGAATAGATGGGAAATCGAAAAGCAAAACAAAAACAAATTACTAGGGCTGTGTTGTCTATGTGTCTATAGGAAGAGGAACAGAAAAGATTCTTGTGTGCGTTTTTATCAATGTGTCTATTGGAAGAGGAACAGAAATGTTACTTGTGTGCGTGTTTCAGTTTGTAGGCAAATGTCAAATGAAAGCAGAGGTTTCTGGTCTTTAAGTTATTAGTTTATGGAAACAACCTCACAAAAAATTGTGAACTGTGAGCATCAAAACGTCAGAATAGGGCTGTAAGATCGGAATCCTTCGTACGTTTCACCCCCCAATAACCATTATTTTACATTATTGTATTTGAACATTTGGCACTCTATCCATGAATAGATGTGAAAGCGAAAAACAAAACAAAAACAAATTACAAGGCCTGTGTTATCTATGTATCTAAAGGAAGAGGAACAGAAAAGATTCTTGGGTGCGTTTTTATCAATTAGTGTGTTCAATGAGGCTGTTCGAAACAAATTAGAACACTTTAGAACAGAAAAGTACAGGATTTTGCTGTTCAATGAGAAATTTTCTGTTCTAAACTGTTCTGGTTTGGTGTTCAATGAGTCTGTTTGGAACAGTTTGGAACACTTTAGAACAGGATTTTCTGCACTTGCTTTTTAGGTAGAACAGGTTAGAACAGATTTGTGAGAACTGTCAAAACCAATTGTTGTTGTTTAAAAGAAAAACATTTCGGTTTTAGAATTAGTTGATAAATCATTTTCCGTGTCGGAATCATCTCAATTTCATGAAAAATATTTTTTTTAAATAAATTCAATTCCATTCAGATTATTTTTAAGAACGTTTCTGCAAAAATAAACGAATTTGAATTGTAGGTAAGCAACAATATTTTTTTTTGTCAGATGACTGACTGTTCTAAGTTGATCTATCTTGTTCTGAAGTTTCTCACGAATCTGTAATGTTCTGTTCTATTCTGTTCTAATCTTTTCGTCACTGAACAATCTTAATGTCAAAATCCAGCAGAGTTTTCGGATCCTTATGTTATTAGTTTATGTTCATAGATGTAGTATAGGTATGTAAATATGTACATATAATTTAATAATGAAAATAAAGGATGCAGGTGGGCATATGCATATAACTATAATTTACGTGCAATATGCATACATAAGATCCCTGTGACTTTTAAAGATACATATATGTATATATGTAAATAAATAATGACCTACATCGTATGTATTATTCAGTGACGTTCGGAAAAATTAGTAAAAAGGGAATAGTAATAAGGTAGAATTAAATGGATAATCACATAATTAAAGGTTTTTGTATCGCTTGGTTGTTATAGTTTGATGAAAAATAAAGATGTCATTTGAATTCCTGGATACATAACATATCAAAAAAAAATAAAAATCGTTGGAGAGGTGGTACCATTCTTAAGAACGCTAGCAAAATATTTTTATACTTGAAAGTGGACTGTACTAATTTAAGAACACACGTTTTTTTTATAAAAATTCTTGGAGCCTCTTTCGAGAAATACATTTTTTTTTGTATATATAGTTTTTTTTAACTATTCAAGATAATTCCGTGTCTTATTATCTATAATAACCCATATGATTCACCACGTGAAAATAAAACAATCTGGGTTACGCACTTATATGTACCCTCTAAAAATACTAATATTTGCAAACCCAGATAGGAACCTGGGTCTCGTGTTGTTTTTGTAATACGTGTTAAAAATAAATAAACCAGACCCAGCCCTGTATATAATAAAACGCAGCTATTGCCAAAAAATTACTAAATATGAATACTATGTGGGGATGGCTTCTGGCTCGCGTCGCAGACGGACGTGTTTTTCCGTCTGGAAAAGTAAAAAAAGAATAGTTTAATTAAATTAACTAAATTAAAAGTGTAGTAACATAATAAGTTGCATTTGAGCAATAATTATTAAATTTGAATGCTGTACTAGTCGACATCACCAGGAAAATTGTAACTTGGAGAGGGAGTCAAACGAACGACATCCACGTATAAGGAAGCCATCCGAATTCCATCTACTCCCAGTTTTCTTGGTATCACACATGGACAAAGCATATGTATAGGGACGTCGTATCGTCTCAGAAACTAGAAGCATCGTATGTATCGCTTATGTTGCAGCCCTTAATGGACAGAAACAGAAGCTGCATAATTCCGTTATAAAGTAACGGAACCGATAATTGGAGAAACAACAGTTCTGGTTATCTCACCACCCAACAACTAGAAGATCGCTATCGCCCTCTCATTCAAATAAAAGATGTAAAGTATTGAGCTCTAACTGACGAAAGATAAGATGTACATAAGCGTATGTATTCAAATTCGTAATTGCATACATTTTTGTGTTTCAAGACAAGAGAGACGAGATGACTGTTTCTCTTTATCGCATCTAGTTTTAAGTCCTTATATTTTAGTTCATTTTTTTTTAATGAAATCGTAATGGGCTTTGTTGAGTGGACTCATTTTTTAATTTTTTAAACTGCAGTTGAACAACTATGTTATTTTAACTTTCTTTTGTATAATATTTAAATAACAAAAATAATATAAAATTCAGTGTAGCCTGGCCAATTCGAAGTCGGCAAAATAATATATGTAATCGCAATACATGTGTATTATCTACGGCAAATGCAGTTATAAAAAAATCTCAATAAAGTTTGCTACTGCTACTACGAATACTATGTATAGGAGCTACTGTTATTTGTCGTCTTAAGAAAAATGAAAAAAATGTGGGCATATTACCGCAAAAACAATATGTAGCAATTATGAAGCAAATGCATTCAACCGTTTAGGCTGCAGACTCGAGGACAGACAGACAGACGGAATTGAGGGAATCCCTTTTTGTGTTTTCTATGATCGTAATGTCATGTTTGATTGTCAGATTAAGTTACGAATGTAAAACTTGCCTTCCGATTGTTTTACACAAAGTTGATGCAGGAATCCGCGCAAGGGGATGGATTTTAATCAAAATTCAGACTCAGATTTGGCTAGAGTGCTCAAAAAATGTATGACTTTTGAGTCAAACCGCACAGATCAACAATGAAAGCAAGCGCCATTTAGCTTTAGAAGACACTTTATACTTTTTTGAACAATAGAAGGGATAAAACTCTCAACTTCTTGGAGTTAAAAGAGGTAAAAAAGATTACATTACGTTGATTATTAAATTGATTGCAGAAGACTTAAAGATTGCACGAGACTTTTCAAATGTTTCAAAGAATGCAAGCATTAAAGTAATACATTTTAACTTCTCAATAGATGAACCGTACGTTCAGGTTTTCATAAATCCAAGTTCATAAGGGCAGGTTTAATTTTTGACATAATTTATATTTTAAACTTACCTAGAATAATGACAATGATGCTTGGTGAACAAACTGAGCAGGAATTCCTACCAACCATGGATCTGGTGGTAAACGCGGAGGCATCATTCTTCTTCCCTGTTTCGACACCTCGGACGTCGATCCATAGGTGGCGCTGACATAAGAGGTACGTGATCAGCCTGCGACCGACGACGCATCTACGGCGACAATGGTGGAGATTTACGTACGCGCAAACGACTAGGACTACGAGGCGAACGCAAGACGATGGTACATTTCAGGGCCTCCAAGACGACAGTTGAGACGCAGCGGTCCCCCTCCACCACCAATATTACCACTTGGGCCACCTCCGCCCCCGGCCTAACGAAAATTTCATTCGCCGTCACTCTCCCCCGAACAGCACACTCCTTGAAAGTACATTTTGTCACGCCAACGATTGTTATCTTTCTCCTCCACCTCTGGTAACTTCTTATCCTAATAATCGTTGGTGCATACGCGTGCTTTCTTCATAATGTTGTCAATTCCAAACAAAAACAGCATAACATAAAAATAATTACATAGTGGCGCGATTCGTACCCCCCTTGCATTAAACTCCCGCAAATTTTTTTTGAGGTGAGTAAGAGAAAAATCTATTAAATACTCTTATTTTCGTATCCGTGAATACATGTGAGTGGTGGATTAAAAAAAACTTTTGCTCAAAAATGACAGCTGTTTTTTTCTGTTGATTTGTCAAAATCAATCTGACAGTTCCAAAAAATAAAATCCATTTGTTTTTATTTTCAGATTTCACTTATTCTGTAAAGAAGTAATAATTCAACTCTTAGAGTAACCATAATTTGTTTCCAATAATTTCGGATATTACATCGTGATATGAAAGCTGCTAATGTACTCATAACCAAATATGGCATCCTGAAACTTTCCGATTTCGTTTTGATGCTTGCATTTAGCATTCCAAATAATGAACAGAAAAACCGATTCACAAAGCGTCTAGTAACACTTTGTCATAAACCTCCAGAACTTCTTTTTAGCTCCAAGCGATTCACCCAAATGTGGGTGTTCTTTTTTGTACTCTGTTCGTTTGTAAGTTGAAATTTTCTTTAATTAAAAAAAAACTTGAGAAATAAAACTAATTTACATAAATTGTTTAAATTGGTTTAAACACCTACAATTAAATCACAAATCTATATTCATACAGACCACCTTATTCATCGTTCTAGATAGTGGTCTATGCAAAATAAATTCTAAAGGCGTGCTTGCCTATATATTATTGAGGATTGGCAAATCCTATCATACTTAAGAGAGGATAAACCTGTTATCAATTTGATTTTCCTTTTCAAGAATGCGAAAGCTGATACAAAATATTATAATTTCGAAAAATATATAAGTAGTGACCTACTGCAATAACTTACAATAATTAACACTTAGAAAAGTTTTAATCATCGATATCGAGATGTCAGCTAGTAAATTCTTTAAACCGTTTTGAATTCGAGCAAATATTTCAAGAAACACGAAAAAACTACTTTTAGATAGCAATTTTTCGAAATAATTGTTTGATTATAAAATAATTTTAAGGAGTTGGAAGCTGAGGTAAATCAACACTCAGAACGGTTACAATTATCGAAATCAAGCAAGGGGTTTGGCAATGAGAGATTTGCGTAGGTTCTGATTTCAAGATTTCCCTTGATATTAGTAGAAATTTCTTGGAATTGCTAATTTGGACAAGCTGTCATTTCCAAAGTACTTGCTTGATCTGGATGATCTAAACTGTTCTGAATTTTAATTTATGTTAGCTAGTAAATCATTTAAACCGTTTTGAATTCAAGCAAATATTTCAAAACATTTGCATCTGAAAGTAATTTTGTAATTTTTCATTTTTTTAAAACACGAAAAAACTTCTTTAAGATAGTAATTATTCGAAATAATTGTTTGATTATAAAATAATTTTAAGGATTTATAAGTTGAGGTAAATCAGCACTCAGAACAGTTACAATCATCGAAATCAAGCAAGTAGTTTGGAAATGAGAGCTTTGCGTAGTTTCTGATTTTAAGATTTTCCTTGAATTAGTAGAAATTTATATTTATATCAGAACAGTTACAATCATCGAAATCAAGCAAGTAGTTTGGAAATGAGAGCTTTGCGTAGTTTCTGATTTTAAGATTTTCCTTGAATTAGTAGAAATTTCTTGGAATTGCTAATTTGGACAAGCTGTCATTTCCAAAGTACTTGCTTGATTTCGATGATTGTAACTGTTCTGATTGTTAATTTACCTCAGCTTATAAATGCTTAAAATAATTTTATAATCAAACAATTATTTCGAAAATTTCTATTTAAAAATAGTCCTTTCGCGTTTTTGAAAAATGAAAATTACAAAATTACTTCCCCATAAACACATTTCACTATAAATTAAGGTGTACACCAATCGCTAATTGTGTTCAAAATAAGATAATCTCGGCTATTAATACGGTTCTGTTAAGTTCCGGAAAATTCAAACAATTTTGAGAGAAAAAACATTATTGATTTACATTAATTTTATATCTAACATCCAATTAAGCTTATATTGTGATGTATTATGTATTTTTTTAACAAGAAGAATAATCTTTTCGTTTGTACAATATACGAGTACATACATATATGATTTGTAAACACTTATAATTATTTACTGCATAACATAAACTAATATATATTAGTATTAAAGTATTCGTTATTTGTCATTTTAATTCAAACATACAAGTTTAACAAAGTTTGTTTCTTAGTTTAGAGTATTATTTTTTTTGTTTATAGTTCAATAATTGTTTTACAATTCACAAATTGTTCTTATTGTTTTATTTACATTATAAATAAATTTACGACTTAAAGCAACCCAAATGCGTTAGAGCATATATTGTTTAAAATTTATCAAATAGATTTATATTTAAAAAAGAATAATATCACTTCTATATTAATCCTTCCTGGAAAGCTTATACTAAGAATGACTACTTTGTGTTGAAGGTTTTGGTAAGGTTTTATCAGATATTTGGATAGGGAAAAAGGTGTGTCCCAAAATTGGCTAATGGCTAAAGTTTCTAAATTAATAGGCAGATAAGGCCCTCTCAGGCTTATCAATTGTTAAAAAAGAAGTGTCCATAGATCGACTCCTTATTGAAGAAGGTGGACAGTAACATTGAACCGAATCTGCGCTAGGAATACCTTGCAATAGGTACACATTTTTCGTAACTTTAATTTTTGTTGCTTACTTATGTATATTTTATTTATCACTGTCTGGACCAAAAGTCGTTTCTAGGATTCGGTCAAAAGGCACGACAGATTGATCTTTGGCGCCTTGCGAAGAATTCGAGCGTCGATTCGATTTGTGTTTTTTTGGTTTGTTTAAATAGATATCCGGCACTTCTTTAAATACTGTCGAATTTTATTTGAGATATTACACACTGCTTGAGGAATTGCTCCTCATGAATAAAAGATCCCTCCAAAACGCCTTTGGATGGTTGACTGGGTTGTGCCGCTGATGAAATCTGTCCATTACTTGTAAATATGGAAGACGAAGTTGTTGCAGTTTTAGATGCCGCTGTCTTTCGCTTACCCAATGGCATATTATCATCTGAATCGCTTAGTGTCAGATCCACCTTATATAGAGAAAAAAATAAATATTAAGAACTCATACGAGTGTAAAAAAAACTTACGGTTTCACTATTGGTAGATGATTGATTCAGTGACACGAAATTTGAAGCAGATTTTCGACTACGTATTTTAGATTTTTCAGGATTCGTAGCAGATTTTCGATTACAATGGATTCTGTGATAAGGCCGACTTATTAGTTTTAAATTTTGAGTACTCTTTAATGTAGCTAAACTTTGACGCTGTTAGTATGTAGGTCCAATTATTATTAGGTAAGTTTAAAGCCGATGTAGGTAAGTTCTTAGTATAATGAATCGAATGTATATTTCAGGAATTAGGTAGTAGGTACCTACCTACAAATGTATATTTAAATCTATGTTATGGATTTTAATTCTGTAAATTAGGATGGTTATATGTACCTACACTGCATACATATGTATATGGAGCCTAGGTATATAAATATGTAGGTACATAATAATGCATAATGAAAGTGTTGAATGGTGATGGTTAGGTAGATACATATATGCATATAAAACTTTATATGATAGTTGTAATATATATAATATTCATTTGATTTTTGAAGATATATAGGTATATAAGAGTATGAGAGCCCAAATAGTATATAATGTATGTAGGTAGGTATTCAGTGACGTAAATAGCAAAAACATGTGTAGGTATGTAGTCAGGACCAAAATGCGTACAAATGAAAAATAATTAGGTAGGAAAAATAGATATACATTATTTATATCGACCTACAGAGAGACAGACGGAATAGCAGTATATAAAGTGTGATTAAAATTTCGAGTTCGATTTTTTAAAAGTGTAAGACTTGCTAAAAGATAATTCGTACGCGAGATCACAAAAAAAATGTATTTTTATTGATTTTTAGTAAATATATATTAGTAATTATTTTTTTTGTAACACCTTATCATTAAATCCACTGGCAATCCATTAAACAAATAAAACTTAACTTATTATACTTAATATGAATTCTTTTCATTTTTTCATCGTTGAGTAGGTCTACTCTTTTTTGGCTGATAAACATTTTTTTTATTTCTGACATGGAAATGTTTCCATATTTTTTATAAATAAATTAAGCAAAAATATTGTTGGTAGAAAAGTTTTAATATTACGAAAGGTTATATTAACAAAAGATTATGTCTCACACTATTCTTACATCCGGTGAGAGTTGTTTTGAAGCACGGGAAATGTTGGATAATCCATGCATATATTTCTTTTACTGGCAATGTTTTCTCTTTGTAGCATTCGATTGCCATGAAGATGAAGGAACTGTTAGGAGTTAGAAGTTAATTATAACATTTTATTTTTGTATAAAGTTTCAACTAACTTACCTACACCTATATGGTGGTTTATTGTGTGTATGCACCAATGGATTATATGGCACTCCATTGAGTATTACTGGGCGATAGCATCTCGGCAGCTAACCACTTGCCGAGAATGCCAGGCAAAATCAATCGCTGATATGTATCCAGCGAAGCGGATTCCAACTGCGCCAATCGCACCAAGTTAGTTCCAACCAAGATTTTCAGTTCTTCATGTTCCTTTTCTCTGCGAGTTTTCTCAATGGAATGACCTTGATGTTGCGTTCGAACATACAACTTATTCATTTTAGCGAAGTTTATGAACAAAAATTCAATAGCATCGAGTACATTGGCCTCGTTCTCATATTCGGCAACCACAACATCCAGGAGTATGTTGCGTGTGCATTGCAGCAGGCAGTTCCGCAAAAAGAGTCCTCGCAGTGGATGTAGAACACCGCGGCATATTTCAACCAAATCCTTGAGTATGCTTCGCTTAAACGCCGAATTGCTTTATAGATAAACTAACCCAACTGTAATCAGCAGATACGAACGTGGTACTATATTTGCCGAGTACTGCACACACTCGTACAAATCTGTGGTACTGCGTTTCTTTTGAAAATCCTCAATCAAACAAATCTCCAAATGACACAGTTCGTCCGTGATGGCCATGTACAACTCATAATAGCTCTTTGGTGATAACTGGCAGTTTTGAGCTCAGTTAGCATTATGCTGGCGCATTTAATGGCTTCCATCAGGCGAATTTTGTCAAAGAAGTGTTTCATTTGAAATGCTTGCTTTCGGACATTACCAATTATTTCACTGAGGAGTTTCTCTTCAAAGAGCTGAAATCTTTTGTCGAAAAGAGCAGATCTCTTCTTGAATGAAACTCGCTATTAAATTATGTAAAGATATTATTAATCCATAATTTCGATTTAGATATTCATTTGTAGGTAGGTACCTATGTAAATATTCCTTGAATCAATCATTACATATAATTCTATGTATGTACATATACCTACTACCAGCGTCAATGCTTAGCTAAGTTAAAGTTCTTAGCTATACAAGATGAAGTTTGTACGATCCAGTCGTACATATGGGAGGTACCGTAGTAATATAGTTTTTTTTAACTATTCAAGATAATGTAAAAAAACTACCAAATATGTATACGATGTATGGGAGCTACGTTATTTGTCGTTACTTTTTGAAATATGTTTGGCATTTTAATATAAAATATACTCACTTTGTTCCTTGTATTGAAAGCGTAGATGTTGCACTCCGAAGTATTTTGCAAGATTCTTTAAGCATGTAAACATTTGAATCAGGATACCAAAATAATATCAATATAAGTGACCAAAGGAAGACTGACTTTAGAAAGAAAGAAAAAGTGTTTGAAATTATGTATTAATTAGGAGCAGAATTATTGTTCTTTGCTCTTCAAAGACCCGGGAACGTTTCACGTTCATCTTCAGCGACTGTCTTTACTTGTAATGCAGACTATTTACCAGCTATAGAGTCAATTCAAACTCCCACAAGTACTGTCTGCAGTAGTTTAGATGGTGGCCAAATGTCTCCTCGGTTTCTCGGAGTTTTTGTTGAATTATCTTTTTCTGAAAATCGAATAATCTTTTTCAGATATTAAAAAATTGATCGAATTGTGCTTACCGGGACATATCTGTGATTGGGGTCAAGACTTCTGTAGGCTATTCCATAAAGCGGATTTTTTTTACCAATAGTATCTCGATATTCGCCTCCCGGAATGAGCAAACCATTTATATCAAAAGCACTTGCACTAAAGAGGACAGAAATCCTTGCAATCTACATATTTTGGATCACGAATTCTTATTACCTCTACAAAGTAATCAACAATTTGTATCAAACAAGTTGAGTTACGAGAAAGTGCTTTGCAAACTATATCATTTGGATATTACATAGTTTGTATAAGCAGATATCTTCTGTTAGAAAATTTTCATCAGATACTGTTGCGGGCACAGAAACTTGTGATTGAATTAAAATCATTACAGGCGGTGAGAAGTGTTTCTTTGCGTTAAAGCTTGGCAGCTAGCCACAATTGTTTGCTGTCCCAAAGGTGGTACAGAACGGACTTGTTGCTGTCATTGTGCTTGTGTCTACTTGGCTGCAATTTTCCCGACTATTATGCTTATGGCAGCCTCACCTACATTAAACGTACCAATTGGACCTGCCAGGGTATTCATATTAGAATAATTTTTTGATCCCCTGCTTGAACTCTTCTTTGGAGATCATTGGAACGAAGTTGACATTTGTTTCTGTACGAAGAGGGTGGTTGTTGCTCCTTACCACCTGAATATTGTTTTTCTCCTGCACTAGTATTGTGAATTTTGTTGGATGAGTTTCGCGGCAAACGTCTACCCACTGTTAGCCCCAGCTGCGGCAAACGCAAAAGGTTGGTATAATATCAAATGATATAGTTTGCAAAGCACTATATCTGAGCCAGAATCTGATTTTTGGACATAAAGATAAATTTGAAGAAGTTTGTTGCTAAGTGGATCCTATCCGAACAACTACTTTCCAGACTTCTTCAGCCCGCTTTGCAGCAACTGATCCACTGCCTGCTGGTCCTGTTTGCGGTTTAAGGGGATTTATTTTGGATAAAGAGTTAGTCGATCTTCATGCGGGACAGCAATACCAATGCGATGGGACTTCTGTCTATGTGTGGTATCATCGCGGAGCTGGCAGAATACGCGAATCGGGATGAAAATATTGTTTTCTTGCGGCCGTCAACTTTCACAGAATTCGCCTACTGTTTCTGTCTTTTTATTGCGCCTGTTGCTACGTTGGCTGTAATATAATAGTTACAAATAATTTATTAGTAAAATTGTTATGAAACAACTAAAATATATTATAACTAAATGATTGCAGAATAAAATACGTAATAAGCAAAATAAAACGTACCCATTTCCGATATTTGTTTATAAATTGAATATCTTTTTTATTGCTTTTTCACTTTTTCATCTGTCAAAATACTCACCTCTAATTGAGTAAACTGGTCTTTTCCTGTGGTGGAATTTAGGCACGTACGCACTAATATGCTATGGTTTGCTTCTACTTTTTGATTGGACTTTCTTCATTTTGAACATACGATTAATAAATATTGCTTAATTTCTAAATCAGAATCAACAAAAATTTTTATTAGTATGTTTTTTGTTTGATAAAGGCCTTTCACAATAGAATTTAACTAAAAAGCAATTCATTTTAAAAATTTTGAATTTAACGGATTTACTTTTTGAATATTTTAGCCCACCATATCTACCAAAAGTGCAAATGAGCACTCCTCCGTTTCGATATAACTGTGTTGCTCTGTCTCATTTGAAATGCACGGGCAACTAACCCATGCTTGCCGAAACGGAGGAAATCCTCTCAATTTAGCTTGTAGGGTGAAAGGGAACGATTATCTCTAATAATCGTTCGGCGTGGTCCACATTAGTACACCGAAATCCTCAGATGAAAAATTCTTTCTTATACCGGATCTCGCTTCGCGGAGGAGGGAAGAAATATCAATGTCTAGGCCATAGAGAAACTAACATAGTGGCACGACTTCGGGGTTTTTTTTCTCTTTCAACCTACAAGCTAAATTGAGAGGATTTCCTCCGTTTCAACAAGCATGTGTTAGTTGCCCATGCATTTTAATTTAGCAGACACCAACACAGGCTTATCGAAACGGATGAGTGCGCATTTGCACTTTTGGTAGTTATGGTGAGCTTATATTTTCAAAATGGAAATCCGTTAAATTCAAAAATTGAAAAATTAATTGATTTTTAGTCAAATTGTATTTTTAAAGGCCTTTATCAAACAAAAAACATACTAATAAAAACTTTTTGTTGACTCTGGTTTAAAAGTTAAGCAACATTTATTTATTATATGTTCAAAATGAAGAAAATCCAATCAAAAAGTAGAAGCAAACCATAGCATATTAATTCGTACGTACCTAAATTCCACCACAAGAAAAGACCAGTTTACTCAATTCGAGGTGAGTATTTTGACAAATCACAAACCAATAAAAAAAAGAAATTAAAGTTTCAAAACAAATATCGAAAGTGAGCGGGTTTCAATTTGCTTATTAATTATTTTACTATTTTTGTAACTTAATTATACTTTTTTATAATTTATTTTAGTTGTTTACAGAACTTTCTTACTATAAAATTATTTTTTTCCTATTATATTTCAGCCAAATTCGCTGCAGGCGGTAAAGAGTGCAGGGACAACATAGGAATTCTGTGAAAGGAGCTGCCCGCAAGTCAATAAATATCTTAACCCCGTCACGTGAATCCTTCCAGCTCAGATTATACTACACGTAGTCAGAAGTTCGTGCCTGGAGCACATATAGAAGTTGTTTAATAATGCCAAACAGCGAAAATTACACCGTATCAAAATCTTACATAAATAACATTTGTTTATTTTTTTGTGCTTGCGCTTCCCGCAATGTGAATACATAATGCATACATATTATGTCTCTATGTACTAACTTAAACAGTTAAGCATCATCCTATCTCTCTTGTAATAATCATATTTTTGAGTCGTTCTGCATTCAATCACCAACGAGATTGGTTGGCTTGTAATTTAATTATTGTAATTTGCATTAAATAATACCTTACAAAATTCAGTTTAACAAAAAGTGTTTTTTATTAAAACAGTACGAGTACACGATTACACACACAACAGAATAATCATAGTTAAAATTGGTATCATTATACACATTACTAACAATATTAAATTATTAACAAATTTATAAAATTAATTACACAAATCAACTACACATACACAACATACACATTACACAATTTATCTGCATAAATCCAAATCATTTTATGGTCCTTCGATAGCACATGAATTTGATGATAAAATCAGTGCCTTATTAATTGGTTGAAAAAAAAAGAGATTACAGTGCGGTTCGAAATAAAGTGGACAGGATTTTTTATTCTTTATTTTTTGAACACAAAAAAGAATTGTTGTTGCCGTTATTTAGGTATTTTGCGTTGACCTTTAATACAAACGGTACAAACGGTCAGTTTTGTTCAACGGTACATACGGTTGATAACGCACATCCATACGAATAGTTTATACAGTTTGTTATATCGAATATACCTACGCTTCATTTATAATATTTTGTTTTTTTCATTCAAAATGAATAAAGTTATCGCAAAACGTGGTCGGGCTAAGGGCTGTATTACCCTTACAGCAACATATGCCAGTGCGATTCCAATTTCGACTACGTTAGAGACATTAGAATTTCGTCTTGAAAGACCCAATGAAGCGTGGCAGGAGTTCGTAGCATTGCAAAACGAACTTCTAGATTTCATCGGTACCAAAGACTATGTAGATCGCGAATCAGAATTTGTTGAATACGAAGAAAAATATTTTGAAACTCACGCGTTGCTTTCAGATGCAATCCGAATCAAATCTAAACCTCATGAGTCTAAAGATAAGGGTGTGTCTCTATGTTATCATACACCGTCGGAAGATTCTGATATTTCTATGCCGTATAAGTCAGTGAAACTACCTTAAATCACAATTGAACCGTTTTCGGGTGAATATAAAGATTGGCCGACTTTTCGAGACATGTTCACGGGAACTGTCGATTCAAATCGAACAATTACGAATACACAAAAGTTACATTTTTTAAAATCGTTTCTCCGCAGAGAAGCTGCGAAAATTCTCAAACATATTCGATGTTCTGAGAACAATTATATTGAAGCTTGGACTAGATTAGAGCAGCGTTATGATCAGAAGCATCTTATCGTACGATCGTTTATCCACTCGTTTCTTTCGCTTCCATCTTGTAGTGCTGCAAATCTTCAATCGCTTCGCAAGATCACAAATGGGGCTGATGAAGCTGTGCGGGGGCTTAACGCATTGGACATCAATGCACGTGATCCATGGCTTATTTACCTACTTCTTCAAAAGGTAGACCAGGAAACAAAAAGGTCTTGGGCTGAAGAAGTAGGTGCTCGAGATGATTGCACTATACATGAATTCCTAGAATTTCTTCAAACACGTTGCCAGTGTCTAGAATCTTGCAGTTCGTTTTCAAATCCTAACAGGACTCGAGCTGTTCGCGCGCATTTTGTGAAATCTTCCCCAAGTTGTCCAAAATGCCAAGAAGGACATTTACTTTCAAGTTGCCAAGACTTTAAATCATTAAATATCGAATCCCGTCGCGATTTCGTACGAAATAACTCACTCTGTTACAATTGCTTGCGTTCGGGGCATGCCTCAAATAATTGTCGCCTTACAGTTCGTTGCCATCTTTGCCAATCTCGTCACCATTCTCTGCTTCATCCATCTCAGTCTCAAAACTCTAATCCAACGTCAAATCAAAACCCAAATCTGAATTCAAGTCGTAATTCAAATCAAAATTCAAATGCAGTTTCTAATTTGAATCGCCAATTAAATTCTAATTCAGAAAATTCAATTCCACATTCTTCGAATTCATTCATCGTAAATCACTCATTCTCCTTCAATCCTAAAAATCATACTTCTACAATTCGGCCGACAGCTATATGTCGAATTCACGACAATCAAGGACTTTATCAAAATGTACGCGTTCTTCTCGACTCCGGTTCTCAGGTGTCTTTTATAACTGAGCAAGCAGCTCAGCGCTTATGACTTCCTCGAAAACGTTTGAGGATTCCAATAGTAGGAATTGGATCTAAATCAGCGGGAGTAACCAATGGGTTAATCAATCTTAACATTGTCTCATGTCTCTTATAGTCCTGAATCGATTGATCTCAATTGCTACATTTTGCACAACATCACCTCATCGCTCCACCAATACCAATATATCAAATTCCTCAAAATCTTTCTTCTCTTGATCTTGCTGATAATAATTATTTTGAACCAGGTCCAATCGACGTTTTGATAGGAGCTGATAACTTTTTCAATATTATAAAAGGAGGTGCTAAAATCGAAGGAGTCGGAACTCTTACTTCGATTCCAACCATTTTCGGCTGGGTCATAGCTGGGCATCATTCACAGCAGTTTCCGGTAAGATCAGGATTTCAAACATTCTGTACCCGTTTAGATCACGATCAAGAATTTGATCTAGAAAAATTTTGGAGGCTTGAGGAAGTATCTAATGAACAACCACTGTCTCGAAAAGAGAAGTTAGCTAAGGAAAACTTCGTCAAATTTCATACTCGTCGCTAAGATGGTAGATATGAAGTAGAACTTCCCTTTAAATCTTCAACAAAACTTAATTTCGGAGATTCCTTCAATACAGCTCTACCTCGTTTTCATTCCATTGAGAGAAAAATTAAGTGGAATCCAAATTTTAAATCTGAATACACAAAATTCATAAACGAATATATTTCACTTGGACATATGGAAGAAATACCTTCCAATGAAATTCTAAAACCTAACCATTTAAACTACTATTTGCCTCATCATGCAATCTTCAAAGGTGATAGTAGTACTACTAAAATCCGAGTTGTTTTCGATGCATCTGCAAAAACTCGATCATCACAATCTCTTAACGAAACTCTTCTCATCGGTCCTACAATCCAGCGCGACATATTTTCAATCTGTTTAAGATCTCGTCGACATGCTTTTCTTATAACAGGAGATATTGAAAAAATGTACAGGCAAATCTGGGTCTCTCAAAAGCACACCGACTTTCAGCGGATTGTCTGGCGTGAGAACCCTGAAGATCCTTTAAAACATTTTCGTCTGCTTACTGTCACGTACGGAACTTCTGCTGCTCCGTTTTTGGCTGTAAGAGTCTTGCAACAGTTAGCTGCAGATTCCGTCAAAACTCATCCTCGAGCTTCATCGACTCTTCTCAATGATTTTTACGTCGATGACTTCATCACCGGTTCAGATACCATTGAAGATCTTCTTTCTGTTCGCCTGGAGTTGGTAAATTTGTTAAAATCTGCGGGATTCAATCTACGAAAGTGGACTACAAACTGCTGGCCACTGCTTATTTCATTACCTGAGGACCAACGGGAACTTTCACCAGTCGACTTCGAAGAATCTAATTCTGTCAAAGTTCTCGGATTGCAGTGGTGCCCTTCAAGAGACGTTTTTTCATATAAGGTCAAACTAAATCTAGAAAATTCATGCACTAAACGCCACATCTTATCAGATGCTTTAAAAATCTTTGATCCGTTAGGATTTTTATCGCCGATTGTCATAGGAATCAAAATACTGCTTCAGAAACTATGGAGGAAGCAAATTAATTGGGATGAGGAAGTTCCAGATTCTTTATCGCAGCAATGGAATACGATCAGGAATGAGCTTCACATCGTCGAAAACTTCGCTATTCCAAGAATTATGCTTCAAAAAAAAAATTAATGGGAATTGCACGGCTTTTGCGATGCATCCCTGGATGCATATGCAGCAGTCGTCTTTTGTCAAAACATAAAACCAGATAATTCTATATCCGTTAGTCTCGTTGCAGCAAAATCAAAAGTCGCTCCTTTAAAGATTTTACCGCTTCCAAGGCTTGAGTTGTGTGGAGCTTTATTACTCGTCCGTTTACTAAACAAAATTAAGTTTTCATTACAGCAACCAGAGGTTAAAACGTTTGCCTGGACTGACTCTTCAATCGTCCTGCATTGGTTGGCCGCTCCCCCAAAGAAATGATCGATATTCATTGGAAACCGTACGTCTGAAATCCTGACATCGATGCCGATCAAATCATGGAACCATGTTCGTTCGGCTTCTAATCCTGCAGACGCCGCTACGCGAGGATTTTTGCCATCAACGTTGGAAAAAAGTACACTCTGGTGGGAAGGGCCAGAATGGCTAAAGCATCGAGACCAATGGCCTTCATCCACTCATAACATTGAAGATATCGATACTCAGCACTTGGTAGAAAGAAAGGTTAACCCAATCGCCAAGGTATTTCATTCAAACATAAATTCAAATCACCCTTTTGAAAATATAATCAATAACTCTTCCAGTTGGCTTAAAGTAGTGCGGGTAACATCATACGTGTCGAGAGTAACGAACGCATTCGTTACTCTCGACCATTCAGCAAGGTAGGCTGCGCAGGGCCAATAACTCTGCGTTTAAATCGGGGTCGGAATCCAAAATTCACAAAAGCCTACATAGCCCTGTTCGTTTGTTTCGTGACTAAAGCAATCCACATAGACCTTGTAGGTGACCTGTAATCAATTGCCTTTTTGTCAGCTCTCGCTCGCTTTGTTGCCCGTCGCGGTAAGCCGTCTGAAATTTGGAGCGACAACGGTACAAACTTTGTTGGTGCTAAGCGTCTACTAAACGAACTCTACAATCTTCTCTGCAGTCAGCAACACAACAACATCGTCATCCACCACTTATCTAAGGTCAACATCACCTGGAAATTTATTCCACCATCCTCCCCACATTTCGGAGGTCTCTGGGAGTCAGGTGTCCGATCAGTCAAGCTGCACCTGAAACGCGTCATAGGAGATACAAAACTTAGTTACGAAGAAATGTATACCCTATTAACCAAAATCGAAGCTTTGCTAAATTCACGCCCTATGTGGCAAACTTCTGATTTAGACCCTATTGCCCTATCACCATCTCATTTTTTAATAGGGGAACCATATACAGCTGTTCCTCAACCCGATGCTACTAACTACTATTTCAATCAAAACTAATTGGTCTCTTTTGCAGGCAATGCTTCAAGGCTTTTGGAAACGTTGGCATGTCGAATTTCTTACCTCATTACAGCAACGCTTAAAGTGGCAGAATTCGCAACCAAACCTCGAAGTGGATGATGTCGTTCTACTCAAAGAACCCAATCTGCCTCCTTCCAAGCGGATTATTGGACTAATCATAAAAACTCATCCAGGAGCAGACGAGAAGTGCAGAGTAGTTACTATACGCACCAAATTTGGAGATTACCTCAGACCTATAATTAAGGTTGCTAAACTACCCTGTTCTGAAAGGCTATAGGCTTTCAGGAGGGGCTGTATGTTTAATAATGCCAAACAGCGAAAATTACAGCCTATCAAAATCTTACATAAATAACATTTGTCTATTTTTTTGTGCTTGCGCTTCTCGCAATGTGAATACATAATGCATACATATTATGTCTCTATGTACTAACTTAAACAGTTAAGCATCATCCTATCTCCTATCCTATATTCTAATAATCATATTTTTGAGTCATTCTGCATTCAATCACCAACGAGATCGGTTGGCTTGTAATTTAATTATTGTAATTTGCATTAAATCAATACCTTACAAAATTCAGTTTAACAAAAAGTGTTTTTTATTAAAACAGTACGAGTACACGATTACACACACAACAGAACAATAATAGTTAAAATTGGTAACATTATACACATTACTAACAATATTAAATTATTAACAAATTTATAAAATTAATTACACAAATCAACTACACATAAACAACATACACATTACACAATTTTTCTGCATAAATCCAAATCAGAATTGGAAAAGCAGACAAATCCATTCTGAGTGAAGCATTACAATAAAAGGGTTCAACGATGCATGCTACAAAAGAAGCTCATATGCTTACATCGGTGTTAATTAAATATCCTGACGTAGATATTCTATTGCCAAGAATTAATCCGAATATTAAGACGGTGCCACTGGTAGGTAATTATTGGGACAAAAGAACACACTTCATCATCTACCTAGTTCCAGCAGCAGTGACAATTATATCTTCAATTACATATTATGCCACAAAACACTTCATCAACAAAGTCTAAATAATTGTCTGTTCAACTCGAAAAAAAAAATTCCAGAATCTTGTAAAAACAACGCAGTTTTTACTATATAAATGGGAATTATTCATAAATTCCTGTTCATCCAAATGCAAAATACAATTGATATGCATCTTGAAAAGTTTAGTGGGCAAATTACGGATCAGGTGAGTAGTTTCGATTATAATTATATTTTATTATAAAATATTTGAATCTCTAGGCTGATCTGAGTCTGAATTTTGAATTAAAATCCATCACCTTGACCAGCGCAGATTCCTGCATCAACTATTTGTATGCAACTTTGCGTAAACAAATATTAAAAGTTGAATATTTTATCTGAAAGGCAAATAGTCTGCAAGTAAAGATAGTGTTTGAAGATGAACGTGAAATGTTCCTGGCTTCTTTGGAGGGCAAGGAACGATCGTTCTGCTCCAAATTAATACGTAATTTGAAACACTTTGCTGCATCTTTCTAAAGTCAGTCTTCCTTTGGCCACTTACATATCTAGTATCCTGATTCAAATGTATACATGCTGAAAGAATCTTGCAACACTTTCTATTTCGGAGTGCAACATCTATAAACTTTCAATACAAGGAACAAAGTGAGTGTGTATATTTTAAATTAGGTACTATAAGGCAAGTTATACATTCGTAAAAAAAATCTAACAATCAAACATGACATTACGCTTACGCTCATAGGAAACACCAAAAAAGTTTTTCCCTCAAATCCGTTTGGCGGTCTGTCCTCGAGTCTGCAGCCTAAACGGTTGGATGTATTTGATTCACACTAGCTATCTACATATTGTTTTTTTTATTAGTAGCTGCCATACATCGCTTGGTAGTTTTTTGACATTATCATTATCTTGACATATTCATAAAAAAACTGCACCACCCATACAAATGTTAAAAAACCATTAAGAAGAAACTGATGTAAGTATAATTACCTTGATTCTTAGTACAATGACTTGTCGAATGGATGATTCAAGGAATAGTTACACATGTACCTACCTACAAAAGCATATTTAAATTTAGAGTATGGATTTTAATTATGTAAGATAGGAGAATAATATGTAATCTACATACATAGATGGAACCTAGATATGTAAATATATACATATAATAATGAACACGAAGGATGTAGGTGGGTAGGTTGCTATATGCATATAACTAAAAGCCCTCATTATGAATAGCTAATCGAACTTAAAATCTTGCGAATTCTCTAATTTCGTATTACTAATTAATTCGTTCAAACTTATCTAATCCATGTATGTGTGATATACTATCGAATTAAAATATTTAGTGATAACGTTAGCGAATTGTTGTGCTGGGAAATATTTTCTATTTATTGTTGATAAAAGTTTCCAATTTACTTGCATTAACAGGCCGCTAGTTATTTTTCGTAACGACCGACAAACGGAAAAGGTATTGATGTGCAAATTGTGAATGTTAAATAAATAAAAATAATAACTTATCATAAGGACCAATGCAAATCAATTTGCAAAACTAGTTATTTTGATGGAATCGAATATGGACGTTTGTAGATAGATAGATATATGTAATTTTATTTATGTTATTAAACAATTCTTACATGATATTATTACAAGAGTAAAATAAAATAAGTGGGCTATGGCATTGCTGTCTGCCTGACATGTATGTCTGGTTCTTCGAAGAAGAAGCTTTTGTATAAAATAAATTATTTTAATCGGGCCATCCACTAAGATGGTTCTATGGGAAATGCCGCTGATAAGTACGCAAAATTAAATATTTTTATAGTTAAAACTGTACTGTACTAATTTAAGAACACAGAAATTTTTTTTATAAAAATTCTTGTAACCGTTTTTGAGAAATAATTTTTTTTCCTAACGGTTTTTTAACATTTGTATGAGAGGCACCGTTGTTTCTTATTTTAGGAAAATAGTTTTCTTTTAACTATTAAGATAAAGTCAAAAAAATACCATATACGAAGTTTCGAAAAAATCTATTGATTCGTTTTTGAAATTTTGAGTTTTCAAAAAAAAATATTTATTTCCGAAATAACTGAACTGAATACTTCACACGATGTAGGCCGCCATACATTTATATATACATAATTATGTATTTAAAAAAAAATCACACGGATCTTATGTACATATGCATATTGCACTTAAATTATAAATAATACAGTGAGCGTTTCCGTTACCTTTTTTATTCAAAACATTATCTTCTCTTCGGTATATATATACATATTTATTTAACTTATGAAACATTAGCGACCATACATAACATATATGAAATTATTCTAGTAATCAGTACGTAAATATTTTTTTTATAATTCTATTCTTATTAGAATGTCTTACACAATTGGATGAATGTTATCTGTTTTTCTTTTCAAGTTTTAGTTCTTCGTTTCGATTGAAATATCTGGGACAATTATGTGACTAAGAATTTCTTTACGCTGAATGCCATCGATACTGGGCTTGCTTTACTTGGGAAGACGGAAGGCCACCGAAGCTGTTATGAACGCTCTGGAAGTTGTGGCATCACAAGTCTATATGGCCAATGCAATGGAGACATTTGTCCATGCGCTGCAGGAACTGCAAAAACTCCTACTCCACCAAAGCCAAATTTTCCAACGAATGTGCCATATAATCCATTGGTGCAAACACACAATAAACCGCCATATAGCTGTGGGTAAGTTAGTTGAAACTTTACACAAAAATAAAATGTTATATTTAACTTCTAACTCCCAACAGTTCCTTCATCTTCAATGCAATCGAATACTCCAAAGAGAAAGCATTGCCAGTAAAAGAAATACATGCCAGGATTGTCTAGCATTTTCCGTGCTTCAAAGCAACCCACCGGATGTAAGAATAGTGTGTGACATAATCTTTTGCTAATATAACATTTCGTAATATTAAACCTTTTCTACTAACAATATTGTGCTTCCCATGTGATCGAACACAAGAGCAAGTACATACGATCCAATCGTGCATTTAATTTATTTATGCCGCAGGCGTTTACTTTCGGATGAATTTCCATATCAGGAACAAAGCAAATATTTATCAACCAACAAAGAGCTAGACCTACTCAACGACGAAAAATGAAAAGAATTCATGTAAGTATAATAAGTAAAGTTTTATTTGTTTAATGGATTGCTAGTATATTTTATTATAATAAGTTATGTTATAAAAAAATTAATTACTATAACAAATTTACTAAAAATCAATAAAAAACTGTTTTTTTTGTGATCTAGAATACGGATTACCTTTTTGCAAATTTAACACTTTAAAACAATCGAACCCGAAATTTTAATCAAGCTTGATATTCCGTCTCTCTATCGGTCGATATAAATATGTATATCCATTTCTTCTACCTAATTATATTTCATTTTTACACATAGTAATGACTAAATTACATACATACACATGTTTTTGCTATCTACGTCACTGAATACCTACCTACTTACAGTATATAATATTTGGGCTCTCATACATTTATATACCTGTATATCATTAAAAATCAAATGAATATTATGTATATTGCACCTATCATATAAAATTATATGCATATATCTACCTACTTATCACCAACTTACACTTTCAATGTACATTGTATGTATACACATTAATATGCCTACATATTCATATCTGTATGTAGTGTAGGTACACAATTATCATCCTAATTTCCGTAATTAAAATCTATAATCTAGATTTAAATATAAATTTGTAGGTATGTAGGTGCCTAAGTAACTATTCCTTGAATCATCCATTCAATCCATTATACTAAAAACTAAACCTACATATTTGGACCTACCTACTAATAGCGTCAATGTTTAGCTACATTTAAAAATATTCAAATTTAGTTTAAAACTAATAAATAAAAATGAAAAATAGAAACTTGAAGTTATGAATTTGGATCGGGCCAGAGCAAATTAAATTTATAAACTTTAAACTTTAAATTTATAAATTTGACTATTCTTTCAATTTCCATTTCAGAAATAATAAATTACGTACAAAACGCAAATCGAGTAAGTAGTTTCTGATATCTAGGTCACTGAATAGGTACCAACCTACATACATTATGTACTAAGTGGACTCTCTGACATTTATATAAATATATATCTTTAACAATCAAATGAATATTATGTATATTAAAACTATTATATAAAGTTTTATATGCATATATGGGTCTACCTAACCATAACCATCCAACACTTTCATTATACATTATTATGTACCTACATATTTACATACCTAGGGTCCATATACATACATATGTATGTAATGTAGGTACATTTTACCATCCCAATTTACAGAATTAAAATCCATAACATAGATTTAAATATACATTTTTAGGTAGGTACCTAGTAACTATTTCCTGAAACATACAATAATTCTATTCATTATACTAAGAACTTACCTACTTCGGCTTTAAACTTACCTAATGATAATTGGACCTATATACTAACAGCGTCAAAGTTTAGTTACAATAAAGAAAACTCGAAATTTAAAACTTATAAATCGGCCCTATCACAGAATCCATCGCAATCGAAAATCTACTGCGAATCCTGAAAAATCTATCATAGCATCCATTAGTAGTCGAAAATCATAAAATCGGATTTCATAATCTCTAAATATTTACAGATTGTTTAATTTTTATTTTACAGATAGTTTTTGCGGGAAATTTGCTGCGTGTGAATCCAATTTCTATGAAACTGCTTGCCTATGCCATGGAGCCTTGTGTTTTGATTCAGTTCAATGGAGAAATATCTGCTGCAGTAAATGAGACCGATGACGACACACACACCAACACCGACGACGCGAAGCACAGGCGACAACTGTTGCAGATGATTCTGCCTCACAAACTGCAAGACACCACATCATCCACCTCATCCAATATTGAAATAAAAAAGGATCATAATAAATAACATTTATTGTGTTCCTGGCAAAAATGAGATTATTCTATTCTTCATAATGTTCTATATATCTCTGTGAGCAGCAAACTTATTTGTACTGAATAATAATAATAATTTTAATTATTTTGTGTTGTCATTAATACAATATTTATATATATACATGTATATGATTCTTTGTTTATTTTCGGGAATGTTTGTTCAACTTCACCTTTAAAAAAAACGGTCTAATTTTAAAAACACGAAAGAACTACTTTTAGATAGCAATTTTTCGAAATAATTTTTTGAATTTAAAATGATTGCAGGGATTTAGAAGCTAAGGTTAATTTACACTCAGAACCGTTACAATCATCGAAATCAAGCAAGTAGTTTGGAAATTAGAGCTTAGCGTAAGTACTGATTTCAAGATTTTTCTTGATATCAGTAAAAATTTCTGGGATTTGCTACTTTGGACAAGCTGTCATTTCCAAAGTACTTGCTTGATCTCGATGATTGAAACTGTTGTGAGTTTTAATTTATGTCAGCTTGTAAATTCTTGAAACCGTTTTCAATTCGAGCAAATATTTCAAAAAATTTGCATCTGAAAGTAATTTTGTAATTTTTCATTTTTTTTAAAACACGAAGAAACTACTTTTAGATAGCAATTTTTCGAAATAATTTTTTGAATTTAAAATGATTGCTGGGATTTAGAAGCTAAGGTTAATTTACACTCAGAACCGTTACAATCATCGAAATCAAGCAAGTAGTTTGGAAATTAGAGCTTGGCGTACGTACTGATTTCAAGATTTTTCTTGATATCAGTAGAAATTTCTTGGATTTGCTACATTGGACAAGCTGTCATTTCCAAAGTACTTGCTTGATCTCGATGATTGTAACTGTTCTGAGTGTTAATTTACCTCAGCATAGGGCTATAATACTTACCTATGTGTCATTGAGACACACAACATTACATTTCCCTTAAAACGAAAAGAATTTTTTTGAACACCCATAAAGAAAATGTAATCGAAAAAAATTAATTGAATCACAATTCTTAAGCTATATACATATATATATACATAAGGAGAACACTTTAAAATATTGAGCCCAATGTATTTAATTATATTATCTGTCAATAATGACTTCCTGTTGGGCTTCATCGTTTGTGTGGTCTGACCTTGTTGTTCGTCATGATTTTGAGATGAATGGCAGGCGCTGTTTATCCTACAAAATTAAAAGAAAAAAAAATACTTAAAAATACATGAAATTAGCTTTTTTTGTATTTAACGTACCTTATTTCTGCTTGAGTGAATGCTGATCCACAGACAGGCCAACAATCTGTTTAGAAGATACAGATACAGACCGAGGTGTTTCGGTCAACATGTGCATATCGATCTCGTTCATGAGATTGCCACTCACGATATATTTCTTCCAAAAGACGAGCCCAAATCTTCGTTGTCGACACACAATGAGTTACATATTCCAATAATTCTCAGAATATGGTATGGTGGTTTAATTGGTTCCAAGGGTGTTGGATTCAATTTCGGGCTCCGAAATTAGATCTGTCATGTGTAGATGTTTCAGTTTAAAATGCTCCTCAATGGCCACATCCAATCATAACAGAATTTGGCCAAATTCTCACAAGGATACTCATTGGTTTACATGCTTTGATTGACATAACACTATTTGCTGGTAAATTTCGATCGAGCACCGCCTAACTACAAAGTAATGTGAGACTGATGTTACAGGATAGAGTTTCGTATTAAATTGGGACACTTTTGGCGGAATTGTTTGCTAGAAAGAGCAGTATAAATTAAAATCAATATAATATAATCTAAAATGAACTTACTTGAATCTCTTTAGTTTTATTTTTCCCATTTGATTTTCGATGGCCATCAACACATTTTTTTTTAAATAAATAAAACTGTAAAATAACAATAAATAAAAAGAAACAATTGAGAAAATGAAAGTAAATAATTTTATTTCTCGTAAGCTATTTGAGAACTGTCAGATTGACTTATAACAAATGAACAAACAAAATGAGCTGTCAGTTTGAGCAATAGGGTTTTTAATCCACCCCTCACATGTATTGACGGATAGGAAAAAATGCTTAATTTAAGAGATTTTTCTCTTACTCACCTAAAAAAAAATTGCGGGTGATGAAAGCAAGGGGGGTACGAGTCGCGCCTCTATGTAATTATGTTCTCTATGGTGGGGAGAAAGAGAACGAACCCTAGAAGTCGTGCCTCTATGTAGTATAGTTTCTCTATGCTCAATACGCTGTAAGTTATACGCCATTGCTTCTCAGTAGATAATTTTATGTAGTTTGAATTAATTGAAAATACTTTTTCAGATTATTATTCATGTTGGAAGGCCGTAATTTTTGTTTGGCGTTCTATCATTAACTGAAAATGCCAAAATGAAATTGCTGCGTTCAGTAAGGATTGCTAAGCAATTTTGAGAGAATTGAGTTACTGATCTCTATAAAAAAGTGAGATCAGTGATTTGTGTTATAATCCCTTCTGAAAAACGCTGTTACAACAACAAAATAAACATTCTTAATATAGAAAAGTTGGCCACATGTTAGACAGGTTCCTGAACGCAAGGAATCTAAATGGGAAAGTATGTAAAAATCCCATTTAATGCAATTGACACAGCTAAACCCTTCAATTTTATTTACCCCTATAAAAACGGATCAAATTTAACTGGGATCAAATTTAACCAACTTTTTAATGCAATTGACACACGGCTTTAATCCACATCAGACAAACAAAAATTTCCAGATTTTTGGTCTCTGGGGTCGTCGTTAATGTAATACATTCTTCATATAAAGTAATCTTGCTATATAATGCATGGGTGCAAACACGAAAGTTTCATATCCTGTTATTACTTATCTGTGATTTAAGCAAAAAAAAAATCCTGATACCTGATATATACCCTGTTTATATGAGTGAATTGAGGAATCGAATCGAATCGAATTGAGATTTCGATTCAGGTATATGGCCTCATGGGTTCGGAAGATTGAATTAAAATGGAATCGAAGTGACAATTTTAGTTTACAGAATAAACAACAAAAACATGCAACAGAAAAAAATACAAAGAAAATGGAAATCCACTGAACACAAAAAAACACTATTGGTGTACACACACACCAAGAATCAGATATGAATTCGATTCTTCAATTCCTCGATTCAGGTTTATAGGTACATTTTCAATTCGATTCAGCTCTTCTAGTGGGATCGGATCGAGTAATCCTATTTGAATCCAATTCAAGTATACAAAGACCTAAATCCTGATTCAATACCGATTCAATTCTTCATATAAACGTAGTAATAGACCCCGTTTATATGAGTGAATTGAGGAATCGAATAGAATCGAATTGAAATTTCGATTCAGGTATATGGTCTCGTGGGATCGGAAGATTGAATTAAAATGGAATCGAAGTGACAATTTGAGTTTACAGAATAAACAACAAAAACACGCAACAGAAAAAATGCAAAGAAAACGGAAACCCACTGAACCCAAAAAAACACTATTGGTGCACACACACACCAAGAATCAGATGTGAATTCGATTCTTCAATTCCTCGAATCGGGTATATAAATACATTTTCAATTCGATTCAGCTCTTCTAGTGGGATCGAATTGAGTAATCCTATTTTAATCCGATTCAAGTATACAAAGCCCAAAATCCTGATTCAATTCTCCATATAAACGTTAGTAATAATCTTTTCTATAAACGTAGTAATAATCTTTTAATACGTTTATATAGAGAATTGAATCGTTATTGAATCAGGATTTAGTTCTTTGTATACTTGAATCGGATTAAAATAGGATTACTCGATCCGATCCCGCTAGAAGAGTTGAATCGAATTGAAAATGTATTTATATATCTGACTCGAGGAATTTAAGAATCGAATTCACATCTGATTCTTGGTGCGTTTGTGTGCACCAATAGTGTTTTTTTTTGTGCAGTGGGTTTCCGTTTTCTTTATATTTTTTGCTGTTATGTTCTTGTTGTTTATTCTGTAAACACAAATTGTCACTTCGATTCCATTTTAATTCAATCTTCCGATCCCATGAGGCCATCTACCTGAATCGAAATCTCAATTCGATTCGATTTCTTAATTCACTCATATAAACTGGGTATTTGGGTTGTGTTGTCTCTACCATAAACAAATAATGTCGATTTCGTTTCAATAATTAGGATTCGCTACTAAAACCAATACTTTTTGGCTTTGAAAAGAACGATTACGGACGGAATCTCTTTTTGGGACTGTGTGTGTTGCTTGGCAGCTCTAAAAAAAACAAATCTTTAATTCGTTAAAACATCATTATTTCGTTTTAATTTCCCGATTCCGACGCGGGGGAGTTCCTAAACCCACTTGCACTTTTTTAATATTTGTTTCCAAGAAGTTTTAACAATTTTTTTTATTTTTTAATATATTAATTTACTTTTTCTGTACACTGCCACAAAATAAAAATTAATTCACAACACAACAATTGAGAAACGTCAAAACAAATATTGTAGTGTGTGTACGAATCTGTGCACAAATCCGTTTTGAATCCGTCTCCAAAAAGAGATTCAATACGGATCTGTTTTTCCAGAAAAATATTGGTTTTAATTTGAAACGAATTTGATTTTCAGAAAAAAATTGACGGCGGATCGACGGCAAGTTGATGTTTTTGTTGAAACGAAATCGACATAACTTAAAGAACCGAAACCTCTGCTTTCATTTGACATTTGCATATAAGCTGAAACACGCACACAAATAACTTTTCTGTTCCTCTTCCAATAGCCCCATTGATAAAAACGACCCAAGAATCTTGTCTGTTCCTCTTCCTATAGACACATAGAACACACAACCCTAGTAATTTGTTTTTTGTTTTGTTTTTCGATTTCCCATCTATTCCTGGATTGTGTTTCAGAACTACAAATACAACATTTTAAATAAATGGGTTTAGGGGGTTGAAACGTACGAAGCTTTCCGATCTTAGTATGGATTATTTGAGGCACAAATAAGCCAAAACAAGGATTGGAAACCTTCGTACGTTTCACCCCCCAACACCCATTTGTTTACATTGTTGCATTTGTAGCTTTGAAACTCTATCCATGAATAGATGGGAAATCGAAAAGCAAAACAAAAACAAATTACTAGGGCTGTGTTGTGTATGTATCTATAGGAAGAGGAACAGAAAAGATTATTGGGTGCGTTTTTATCAATGCGTCTATTGGAAGATGAACAGAAAAGTTACTTGTGTGCGTGTGTCAGCTTGTAGTCAAATGTCAAATGAAAGCAGATGTTTCTGGTCTTTATGTTATTAGTTTATGATTTGAGGTCTCTACATTATGTAATTAGTAATTACGTTCCTCATTTCTAGCCATTTATTTATAGCGAAAAACTAGGGTAATAACTAAATCCAAAATGTTTGTGTTAGATACTTTAATTTCGTCTATTTAGTAGTATACTGACATGGGTAACTCAGTTTCTGCATCTGAAATAACTGGTAAAAATAATTCTAAGAATCATAATCTAAATGATGTTTCAAGTCCATATACGGAATGTCCAACACATCAAGAGACCACACGGAAACAAAAGCCAGAAATAAGCGAATGTCCAGTGCAACATGATAGTGATGTAAATCCTCTTAACATGATGCCACCAGCAAATCAGAAACCATCTCCTGATCAACCGTTTTCTTTACCAACTGATCGTCAAACATCAAGTATACCAAAAGTCACTCCTGACGGCCATGTAGAGTTCTGGCAGTATCCCAGTCAACAAATGTTTTGGAACGCTATGCTTCGTAAAGGTTGGCGTTGGAAGAATGATGAAGTTACCCAAAAAGATATGGGTAATATAATAAAAATTCATAATGCAAACAACGAGCAAGCTTGGAAGGAAGTACTCAAATGGGAAGCACTTCACGCTAAAGAATGCTGCAACCCAAAGCTCAGGAGTTTTGGTGGAAAAGCAACCGATTACAGCCCACGTGCACGACTACGTTCCTTACTGGGGTAGGTTCAAATCGCTTTGTTCGACTTATTTAGAACTATTTTATGACTTCTAGTTACGAACTTCCTTTTGACCGACATGATTGGGTTGTAGACAGATGTGGTAAGGATGTTCGATATGTCATTGACTATTACGAGGGTGGTATAGTGGACAGCGATTACAAATTTGCTCTGTTGGACGTGCGTCCGGCTTTTGATTCAATGGATAACATATGGGATCGAATTCGGATGGCTTACATACGTTGGAAATTCGAATTGTTTGATAAATTGCAGGTCAAAATGGATCAGTAATAAAGTAAAAGGGAAGATATGCAGTGGATACAAACTCAATTTTATTAGGATTTAACAACTCTTAAATTTCTCACTAACCTGTAAGTAGGTTAAAGATTTGAGGGTATTTAAACTAATTTTAATAAACAAAAAATCACAGTTCAGACAAACGAATTACGAAGTTTAAATGTTTCCGCAAATTATTTCGCTAAATATTTATTTACATTGATAAATTGATTTTTTTTTCATAAATCAAAAAAACAAATATTAATTTCAAAAATTTTTGGTATTCAGTATTATTTAGAATTTAAAGGATCTTTAAAAATGTTGATCCTAATCGTTTGAACGTTTAACTGCCAGTCGAAATAAAATAAAATTTCCGTAGCACGCACCGTTAATAATATTTTATGTACAAGAAATGGTTAGGGCAAAATGTAGACCGTACCTAATATGTATAGTGCACTATTTTTATTTTATCAAAATCGTTAGGGTCAGTTGTACAAATATTTGATCAAGTTTTTCATACTTTTGCATTATAAATTACTTATTAATTTGTCCTCTTCGCTGTTCGGTTATTCACCATCCTTGTGTAGCTCATCCCACACAGTTTATTAATTAAAAGTATGCAATAAGTGACC
Source organism: Philhelius pedissequus (assembly GCA_910595825.1). Classification (NCBI taxonomy): domain Eukaryota; kingdom Metazoa; phylum Arthropoda; class Insecta; order Diptera; family Syrphidae; genus Philhelius; species Philhelius pedissequus. The sequence goes on along the minus strand of OU343161.1, from coordinate 142,925,407 downwards.
TAAGCGAATGAAATACGACTTTCGCAAAAACTAACGATCGATTTCGTTTCTTTTATTACAGAATTTCTCCCCTGGCTTTTAAGGACTTTTCACATGAGAACGATCGACGAATAAACTAATAAATTCCATTTAAAACAATTTACCAACCTAAATTGTTCACAAATTCCAAACAAAATTGTAGAAATATAGGCCCTCATTATGAATAGCGAATCGAACTTAAAATCTTGCAAATTAGCCAATTACAAATTCGTATTACAAATAGCGATTCGCTAAAATTTTGCTCACTTCAAATGTCAAAACTTGAGCGAATTTGATTATCGAGGGATTACAAATGCGAATCTTCGCTAATCTAACCATATATGTGTGATATACTATCGAATCAAAATATTTAGTGATAACGTTAGCGAATTGTTGTGCCGTGAAACATTTTCTATTCATTGTTGATAAAGGTTTCAAATTTACTTGTATTAACGTGTAGCTAGTTATTTTTTGTAATGACCGTCAAAAGAAATAGGTATTTATGCGCAAATTGTGAATATTGTTAAATAAATAAAAATAATAACCTATAATAAGGACAAATGCAAAGCAATTGCAAAACTAGTTAGTTTGATGGTATCGAATCCGGTCGTATGTAAAGGTATAGGTGCGTTTGGTTCTTTGAAGAAAAGCCAAAAAGATTTTTAGAACAATTTCCTGTCGAATTAAACGCACTTGAGCTTCCCATTCGTGATGGAAAAGTGTTGCATAGGTTAGTAAGGAAATGTTTTATTGTTTGAACCTAATACTGTTTTTGTACATAGGTTTGGTTGGACTATAAGTTAAAGCTGAAACAAAAATTACGGTTAAGCTAAAAATTTGTCTGCTACTGCTGGCGGGCCATACTGCCAAATTTCGTTGTCGCCTGACACAGTTGGCTGTGAAAGGCCCAAACCGAAATCATTACGGACACGGTTTTGCCAGCAACTACTCCCAAGAAATCTCAATGTGCAAGCCAGTTTTATAAGAGATGGAACTGCTTAGATGTTCTTAGCTTTAACACATGCTTTATTTGGTTGGGGACATTCAAGAAAGCATCCTTGTTCAATCGGAAATACAAAATAAATCTAATGGAAGACAAAACATTGATTTTTTTTTAATAATTAAATTAATTTTGATGGCTTATTCATTATTCGGAAGTTCTAAGGTATTAGAACTACTCGTATAATGAATGTTTTTTGTCAGCCTTAGTGCTGACCATGCTAAGTAAGTTTTTCTTGCATTTTCGTTTCAAACTCAATCACCTCAAAAAATAAAATGTTGCTTGACATAAATTGTCTTTTTTTTTTTAATTAAATCCTCGAAAAATACAATACAAAATCCAGCACACAAAACAAAAATTCCTAAACAATTTAACGCAACACAAACAGCATTTGACAATACAAACATATGTTTTCTTATTGAAGTTTATTTTTGGCACCATTTATTTTTAAGCGTACGATGAAGTTAGCTATTAATAATACCGGGATAATCGAAGTTCGATAAATTGGTCGCGAATTATCGAATGTTAGATTCGCTATTCATAATGGGGGCCTTTTTGCCTAATAACCGAAAACAAAATGGTTTTTATGTGCAAATTCTGAATACTATCATAGGAACGAATGCAAATGGGGGGTGGCCGTACCGCGATAGTTGTGTGTTCGCCTGTCAACCTCATGGTCACAGGTTCGATCCCTGCCATAGTCTATGTTTTCTTATTTTTCTATTAAAAACCAATTCTAAAAATAAACGTCATACAATGAGTTGCTGGTTTAATCATTACATGCTGTTTAGGCCAGTCGATCTCGTACTGTGGAGGTGTTAACACGTTTTCGGCTTCCCAGTTATTTGCAAATTAAATTTCGTGTGTGAGTTTAAGTGTAACCTGAAATCAACATTTCTCAAGAGGTGCAGTAGCACAGAGGTAGAGTGGACGACCGCGAATCCAGTCGATCTCGTACTGTGGAGATGTTAACACGTTTTCGGCTTCCCAGTTTTTTGCAAATTAAACTTCGTGAATGAGTTTAAGTGTAACGTTAAATCAACATTTCTCAAGTGGTGCAGTAGCACAGAAGTAGAGTGGACGACTTTTAGGTCGAAAGCAATTAGTTCTAAGAGTTATTGTTTAGTTTAGAGCGCCCGTAAAGGGCAAGTAAATTAGTTGTAAGTTATTTATAATTAGGCTAGTTTTAAACATTTTTGTCTAGCTTTAAGATAGTTATAAGTTTATATTAAATAAAAATGAATTTACAAAAAAAGCGCAGAAAGAGGATCAAGTACGCACCAAATTTGGTAAAGAGGAGATCCACGGCCACCTCAGCAAAGCTGCCGTCAAGACTGGCGTCAAGACGTCGGATATAGACGAGATGTCAGAGGCAGCAAGACAAACCCAGTTAGACACTTCACCCGAAGAGGGTATTGTTTATATGTCTGAGGAAGGAGAAGGTCACTTTACGACGGGCGATAGTACTGCCTTCGTGAATCTCTCCACATCAGAGGCGTCATCTGAGGAGGAGGACAATGAGGAACAGAGAATTGTCGCTCAAATTGAAGCAATGGAGGTTTGAAAAGCCAAGAGGATCTTATAGTTCTTGCCGTTAAGGCCAAGCACGAAGCGCGCCGAGCGAAAGAATTCGAGGAACAACAACAGCAAAAAGAACAATTACAAAAACAACAGCCACAGCAGCAGCCAAAACAACAGCAACGGCAGCAGACGCAATCCCAGCAACAACCGCAACAAAAACAGCAGCAGCAGAATCAACAGCAAGTCAGTCTCAGCAGCAGCAGCCACAGCCGCCGATTACGAAAAAAGAAGAGGTGCCACCAATAAATACTTATAAAATGGAGTTACTGGATACCATAAATCTGTGTAAGTTGGCCATAGGTTAAAACTTTACTATAAAAAGATTAAATAATGATAGGCATGATATCCATTGCTTCACACTGGAACAGCACAAAAAAATTAAAGCGTTGCTAAAAGAATCCAGTACTGACTTCTTTAGTTTCACCCCTAAGACCGAAAAGTTTCAAACGGTCCTTTTGAAGGGCATAGATTCCTGCACGGGACCACAGGTGCTCTTAAGTGAACTCCGCCAAAAAGCGAATGACGATCTCGACTTTATCGAGGTCAAGCCGTTCGCTACAGATCGAGGTAGGCGGGAGAAGCCGAGGCGACGGATACGGATACCCCACTAATTATCGGGGATGCCCGACGTTTCAGCTTATAAAGAACAACAAAGCAGCAAAGCAAACAGTGGTAGAAAAGCGTCCAACAGTGCGCCCTCCTACATCAACGCCCGTCAACCCTCAAATTTCTTACGCCCAAATGGCGTCAGGAAGGGGAAGCACGGTACAGCCTACACCAAAGTTCTCCCAACAGGCCCCCGTGCCTAAGGCGCCGGCGGCACAGGCGGATATTATGGGCATTCTGGCCATCCAGGGCCAGTTGACTGGCCTCAAAAACCAGATCAGGGAGCAGGCGACTAGGATGGATTATCTCTACTCTGTTTTGCTGAGCTTAGCGCAACTTAGAGGTTAAGGGCGCGCTGCCGGAGAGGCCCTTTAAGATCCCAGCTGTGAATGTAAATTCACTGATTAGGACCGAACGTAGAGCGAATTTATTCCAATTGCTTGAAGACATAAGTCCAGATGTGTTTATGGCTAGCGAAACTAAGCTTACCCAGAAACATAAATTGACTAATAACAATTACAAAATCGTAAAAAGAGACCGACCCAATTCCACTCTAGGAGAAGGCGTTGCAATCTTCATACGTAAAGTTATTGATCATAAGGTAATATACAATAGTAATAAGCGAAAATTTCGAATGCTAGAGGCATGCATCATATGCATTCATCTCCATAAGGGGAAGCGAATGTATGTGATCGCTGCCTATGCACCCGAAGAACCTCAGCACACAGAATTTATAGCAGAGCTTGAAAAGCTTTTTTAATGTTTAAGATTGAGCTCGGAAGAAAACTACTACATATTGGCTGGTGATTTGAATGCCAAACATATAGATTAGGGAAATCAAATACAAAATTCTCGTGGTAACCATCTGTACAAATGGATGGGTCGATACAACCTGGAGTATCGCATTGAACGTCTCGCTACAGACAGGCCATCGGTTCCAAGAAACGGTGCCTATCTGGATCTATTGTTGAAAGACACAAGACTAACAATTACTGACACTGGGCCAACGGCCTAAAAATTGTTTACGAACGATCGAGTACGACAATGACCACTGCGGACTCGCCGCCGTAATACCACTTATGGAGTTGGAGGAGTATGTACCTGGGCATACTTACAATTACAGTAAGGTGCGCTGGCCACGCTTCTCGAACTGCTTATTGAGCGAATTACGTTCAAATGGTATATCCCCACCAAATGACAGGAACCTGACAAATACTGAAATTGACAGATACTTACAACAAATGGACGAAACAATTCAACGAACAATGAACAGGACAATACCGAAATACAAGGAACGTAACGCAACTGACATGTACCGTAACGCGACAATTGATGCATTACACAGACAAAAAAGTGGCTTACTGACAAGACTAAAACGCTTGTACAGACGGTTTATTGACACACGAGATCTGGATATAAGGACACTGAAGTCGTCCGTCAAAAACATCAACCAATTGATCAAAGAAAATTATAGGTTGTCCATTCATTTGTTTTGGGACAACAAAATTCGGGCCGTGAACGCTATCGACCCGATTATGTTCCCACAAATTAATAAGATATTCAGAAGAAAAGATTAAAACGACCTTCCGTGTCTTAAGCTCCAGAGGACGCCACAAAACATAGACGTACTTCTGAGAGCAGGCATAGACCCAGATGACGCCATCTTGGACGATGACCTCTTCATAATCGAAGATCCGCAGGAGAAGGTGGAGGCTGTGGGGGCTGCTTTCCAGCAAGTGTACAAGGTAAATGCTAGCATTCGCCCGAACCATGATCTGGAGAGCAATGCTCTGGTTCACCAATTTTACCTCCGGAACGATATAACGCAGTGGCGATCTGAGAACCTTAGTTTTACCGGGTTTAATAATGAACATTTGGTAAACGCCATAATCGCCGAGCGAAATTGGACCAGTTCCCTGTTAATTTCGAAGATTGAGCTCCAGTTCATCTTTGATTCACTAAAGAAAAAGAAATCAGTAGGAGTCGATGGTATATCCAATGTTGTACTACGACATTTGTCTCAGGAAGCAGTTGACATTTATACCACACTGTTTAACAACGCGCTGAATAATGCATATTATCCAGTGCGGTGGAAGACAGCAGTGGTCCATCCTCTCCCTAAAAAGGGAAAGGACAAATCCAATTCGGCGAATCTCAGGTCGATAAGTCTTCTTCCGAGTATCAGCAAAGTATTTGAAAAGGTTTTTAATAGGGCTCTGTTCAAGTGGGCGGAGGACAACAAAATCATACCGGATACTCAGTTCGGTTTTAAGAAGGGACATGACACAATTCATGCCGCGTCTAAACTCGTTTCTGATGTCCAATGGAACAAATCTAAAAAGCACTGTACTGATGCCTGTCTGGTTGATTTGGAGAAGGCCTTCGGCACCGTATGGTTAGAGGGTCGCTATCTAAAGCTTGCCAGACTTGGTATAAGTAAACCGCTATTGTACATGCTTTATGACATGCCAAATGGTAGAAAGTTTGTTGTCAAGAGTGGCAATGTAACATCTACCACAGTTTTCAATATTAAATGGTCTTCAGCAGGGAGCAGTTAACTAGCCGATTCTCTTCAGCATTTACACCAGCGCTGATGGGTAGTCTAACGCAGGCAATTGGTTACGCCGACGATCTAATTGCGTAGAGAACAGCTCCAACAGTTGAGGTCATCAAAATTCTTTTGCAGCGTGACTTCGACAAGATTCAGCGATATTGTGATGACTGGAAGTTGAAAATCAATTTCCAGAAATCAGAAACAATTCTGTTTAGGACTTCGTTGTATAGCCCCTCAAGGGATACGAGAAAGAACTGGCGCAAGCTGGTGATCGTAGGACAACGTGGACATTCACTGGCGAGTAAAAGTGTAGTAAAGTACATTGGCATATGGTTGGATCAGTACTTGTATTTCGACAGACATATAGGTGCTGCTCTGGCCAAGGCTAGGGTAGCCTTTGCCCTGACAAAACGATGGTTTTATAGCAGTCGTCTTGACAGCAGTGTGAAGGTGATTTGGCACATGGCCCTCAACAGGCCGATGATTACCTATGGATGCCCGGTGTGGTTCAACGTTGCCCCATCTCAAATGGAAAAAATTCGGATGTTTGGGAGGCAGTGTCTTCGACGTTGCCTTGGATTACACAGAACACCAGAGTCGGAGTGCAAACGATATTATTCAACCAGGTTCTATACAACAGAGCCAACATAAACAGAATAGATAATTTTTTGTTTAAGCTGATTCGGTGGCACGTTGCAAGAGCGATGTCCTCAACTAACAGCTTAATTTTTGGGGCGTATTACCCCAATAACGAATATTTTGAGAGTGCGCGGTTAAGTGGCATTCCTCTATTTAGACAGTCGAGGGCTGATACAGGATGGAGGGGCGGTTCCGCTCATCTACCACGTCAGCCGGAAAACTGTGGATAGGCGACTCCTGTATGGTCTGGACGTCATCGCTCAAGGTGGAGAAGAGCGCCTTCGGTTCAGTAGGTCTGTGTCCGATTGGGACCGGAGGCATATGGCGAAACAGGAGAACCAGTTCTGGTGGCTCTCTGAGCAGCATCATAATATTTAAAGTCGATGAAGATGGTATGTATTCGCCGACTTACATAGATTTAGTGCAATTAGATATAGGGAACAGTCGGGGTGGCAACAAAAAAAATTAAAAATATGTATGTATGCGGGGGCATATGTGCATGTATATGCGTGTCTGTGATGTGTGTGCGTATGTATATGTATATGCGTATGTACATGTATGGTTGGGTTGCATGTAGCCGTGTGTCTGCATGCATATGAAAAATAAACAAAAGCAATTAAAAAACAAACAAAAATGCTGCTGTGGCTGTTCTAGTTTTTAAGTAGTTTTAAGTGGTTTTGGGTATTATTAGTTATTTTAAGTAGTTTACGATATTTTTGGTTAGTATAAGTTATTTGTATCTAGTTTTAATTATTTTTAATCTATCGTTAGATTTAGTTTATAAGTAAAAAAGAAAAATATAAATATATACTTACTACCAAGTTTTTTCTCAATAAGTTTCCTTGGTTAAAAAAATAAAATAATTAGATTTAATTAAATTAGTTTTTATTTCGAAAGACATTAGTTCTAAGAGTTATTGTTTAGTTTAGAGCGCCCGTAAAGGGCCAGTAAATTAGTTGTAAGTTATTGATAATTAGGCTAGTTTTAAACATTTTTGTCTAGCTTTAAGATAGTTATAAGTTAATATTAAATAAAAATGAATTTAAAAAAAGCGACCGCCAATCCAAGGGTCGCCAGTTCTATTCCCAGCCGGGCATCAGGGGGTCAATTCCCGATCTGTGAAGTTTTGAAGTGAAAAAAAAATCATTTCAGTTTTCACATAGGTTTATCATTTTCCAACTTCTCGCACATGCCTAATGCGATTCTAGAACTCATTGTGATAAAGTTTGTACTAAATGATAAATTCTGTCATTTCTGATTAGATTTTTTGTTGGAGAAGGTAAATATTTCATTTTAGTTTCTAAATTTGCTTAAGAATAATGTCCGGAATAATAATTCGTCTAATAAATTAATAAAAGACGTCGTACTGAACAATTGTGGGTTTTATATTATGTTCAATAGTATCTCTGTTTTGAGTAAGATTTATTATTTTTTCATGTGAGGATATTGAGGCTTTCCCTTCGAGATGGGCAGAATCTATTCGAAGTTACAACTAGGAGCACTTAATTGAACTTTTTAGATTCCCAAATATTCATGCATGGATTTAATACGTGAATTGAGAGCATTCTTGAAAAACACACAACTTATAAGTGCGCTTCAAAGCCATTTAAATATGGTAAAGTGCTCTGCATTTTTTCGCAATGGGTAGTTTCCAACGATGTGTCGCGGGAATGGGCACCGTCGCTTCGGCTGTTGTGAATCTATTGATTTAACAATTTCGTTATTTACTCAAATTAACACAAATATAACTTACTACCAAAATAAATTTGTGTATAAATATAATTGTTTCTTACTAAATTTCTTACGAAATTTCAATGAAAAATGTTTGGCATTTAACTTCACTTTTTCAAGAATAGAGAATCGTATTAGACGTGAAAGCGTGATAAAATGTCACATCTTCACAGATCGGGAATTGACCCCCAGAACTTTGCAAGCTTTTTTTCACAACCGTGAAGTGGAAAACTTTATTGGTTGGGAAAACGAACAAAGGAGGAGGAGTTTAAGCACCGGGGCATCGAAAGTTGTCCTAGGGCCAATGAGGCCAGCGATGGCATCAGCTGAGGGAACATCGAAAAATGTTCCACTTACAAGCAGTGATTTCTGCAGCAACAACATCAACAGCAATAACAACAACGGCTACATCATCCGATGCTAATCAGAAGCGCAGAAAGAGGATCAAGTGCGCACCAAATTTAGTAAAGAGGACATCCACGGCCACATCAGCAAAGCTGCCAGCTGGGGTGAAGACGTCGGATATAAACGAGACGTCAGAGGCAGCAAGACAAACCCAACTAGACACGTCTCCCGAAGAGGGTATTGAATACATATCTCAGGAAGAAGAAGGGCACTTCACGACGGGCGGTAGTACTGTCTTCGTGAACCTCTCCACATCAGAGGCGTCATCTGAGGAGGACGACAACGAGGAACAAAGAATGGTCGTTCAAATTGAAGCAATAGAGGCAGAAATACAAAGTTTGAAAAGCCAACAGGATCTTTTAGTTCTCGCCGTTAAGGCCAAGCAAGAAACGCGCCGAGCGAAAGAACTGAAAGAATTCGAGGAGCAACAACAACAACAGCAAAAAGAACAATTACAAACACAACAGCCACAGCAGCAGCCAAAACAACAACGGCAAAAACAACAGCAGACACAATCCCAGAAGCAACCGCAACAAAAACAGCAGCAGCAGAATCAACAGCAGCAGAAAAGTCTCAGCAGCAGCAGCCACAGCCGCCGATTACGAAAAAAGAAAAGGTGCCACCCATAAATACTTATAAAATGGAGTTACAGGATACCATAAATCTGTGTAAGTTGGCCATAGGTCAAAACTTTACTATAAAAAGATTAAATAATGATAGGTATGATATCCATTGTTTCACACTGGAACAGCACAAAAAAATTAAAGCGTTGCTAAAAGAATCCACTACTGACTTCTTCAGTTTCACCCTAAGACCGAAAAGTTTCAAACGGTCCTTTTGAAGGGCATAGATTCCTGTAAGGGACCACAGGTGCTCTTAAGTGAACTCCGCCAAAAAGCGAATGACGATCTCGACTTTATAGGGATCAAGCCGTTCGCTACAGATCGAGCTAGGCGGAAGAAGCGGAGTATTCCCGTCTTCTTTGTTCAACTCTCACCCAACAGCAAACTAGATAGTTTGCTGAGTATCTCCGTCCTCAACTACCAGGTTGTAATTTGGGACAAATTAAAAATGCGCGGCAACATGGTTCAATGCATGCGCTGCCAAAGGTTCGGCCACGCCGCAGCAACCTCGAAATGCAGTCACGCTGCGCTAAGTGTGGAGAGAACCACAATGCAGATGAATGCAAGTTAGGAAGGGAACGGGTCGAAGATAGGACCCAGCTTAAATGTGTACTCTGCCGAGGCGACGGACACCCCGCTAATTATCGGGGATTTAATACGTTTCAGCTTATAAAGAACAATAAGGCAAACAGTGGTAGAAAAGCTTCCAACAGTGCGCCCTCCTACAAAAACGCCCGTCAACCTCCAAATTTCTTACGCCCAAATGGCGTCAGGAAGGGGAAGCACGGTACAGCCTGCACCAAAGGTCGCCCAACGGCCCCCTTGCCTAAGGCGCCGCGCCGGCGGCACAGGCGGATATTATGGGCATTCTGCTGGCCATCCAGGGCCAGTTGACTGACCTCCAAAACCAGATCAGGGAGCAGGCGACTAGGGTGGATTATCTCTACTCTGTTTTGCCGAGCTTAACGCAACTTAGTGGTTAAGCGCGCGCTGCCGGAGAGGCCCTTTAAGATCCTAGCTGTGAATGTTAATTGATAATTTGACAGTTGTGTAACTGAGAAGCAATTTTTAGCTCTCCATTTCTTGCAAATATATTTATTTTTTAATAAATTGTTTTAAAGTTTAAATTAACAAGAAAATATCTCTAAAAAACGAACTTAGTCAAACAGTTTGACCAACACTTCTTAATTTTCTGTGAAACATCCTAAATATAATATTTTTTCCATCACGCCGCTCTTTGTTGATATCATACACCTTCCTCCGTCATTTTGTTTTTATGAATACAATAAGAAAAGTCTGCGAAATTTATAACAAACAAACTAAAAGATATCGCAACTAAACAAGAAGTCCTAGCTATCTCATCAGAAATCCAATTGCTGCGATCACAGAACGCTTGTCTATTAAACAGAGTAGCTACAATGGAAAACTATTGAACTTCTTGAACGTCAACTTGAAGCCTTTTCTCGTAAACAAAATGAACATTCGCTTGTTGTACGTTTCCCATCAACAGGAACGGCAGATAAAATTGATTTTGCCACTCAGACCTGTAAAGGTCTTCTTCAGCTACAAGTAAACGACCAAGATGGTCGTTAAAAATTAAAAATACCAAGGAATTCATCAACACTTACAATAACCAATGCACCGTCGTACTCAACTTCCACCCGGGAGACACTGTAAACAAATTAATTGCCGCGGGACCAAAACTAAAAGGCTCAGGTATTGTTATCCATCGAGAGCAGTCAATGATAAACAGAGAAAAGCGAAAATCTCTATATCAAATAAAAAATAAATTGTTAAATCTAAAACCGCATGCGAAAATAACGATCAAAGGCATTAAATTGCAAATCGAAAATCATTTTTTTGCATATGACTTTCCGCGAGGACTTATACCACACTCGACTCAGGCTTTGTCATTTGTGAAAACCTTGTTCGGAGATGGAGCGTTATCATACTTTGATGGCATTGTGAAACAGCAACATAATCAAATGAGCAAGCTGGTTGCAGTAATCTAATACAAAATATCAATCGTAAATAGGATAACGTTGCCGTCTGTCATTATATTGTAAGTTGTAAAATTTTATGTTATAATATTACTGGTTTAAAAAACAAACTTAATAATCCAGACTTTATTAATTTAATTCAACAATTTGATGTAATTATATTTATTGAAACTTTTACTGAAAAAGGCAAAGAAGCCGAAGTATTGAAGTATTTTAAAAATTTCACTGTTAAGTGTATTCCTGCCATAAAAAACCATCAATTTGGTAGAGCCAGTGGTGGCATCTTTTGTGCATTGAAAAATGATGCTAGTAATTATGTAAATTTTAAATCAGTTGGTAGTAAATTTGTAATCGAAATAATCGACAAGCATGATCGCTACTACATAATCCCAATTTATTTAAATTGCAGTCAATGGAATAACGATTTTCAAGAACTTTATAATTTTTTAACTGACATTAATCTTAATAATTTAATGATTTTGGGTGATTTTAACGCACGTATTGGTAATTACCAAAATTCACATTTGCTGTTTGAACATGTTTCGACTGGTTTCGGGGAGATAAGGGGCGCTCTTGATAAGATGCTTAATGGTTGTGGTAGACGTCTAATAGAGTTATTTGAGGATTTTGGATTTTTTGTTTTAAATGGAACCACCCGTAATGATTTAAGAGGGTCATTTACTTTTATTTCTACATTAGGCTCTTCAACAATAGACTACTGTGCTGTTAAAGGGGATTGGTTAAATGTAATTGAGGATTTTGAGGTTTCATGTGCAAATTACTCGTCACATTTACCAATTGTTACTATGCTTAAGTTTATCGGTATGCCAGAAAGACCGATTGTTATTTCGGTCGAGAAAATTAAATGGTTAGAAAGTCGAGCCAATCAATACAAATCAAATCTTGATAGTAATGCCTATGATTCGGAACTGGAGCAGCTGCGAACAGGAGGCTGTGAGAATCCTTCAATTAATTAAACAGTCTTCTGTCCCTAACAATATCAGAAAAAATGGCTCAGTTTCTGAGAAATGGTATGACTGGGAATGTCAACATCTTAGGAAAAAATCTTTTCTATTTTTAAATCTTTATAGAAGAACTAGGTCCAATTTCTTTAAAACACTTTATATTTCGGCGAACAAACAATACAAACGAGTTTGCAAGGAAAAGCAAAAAAAAAATTCTAAACACTGCTGCAAAAAGTCTGGTGTCTTGCGAGACTCTAAATCATTTTGGCGTAAGGTTCGAGTATTGGGTGGTTGTAAACCCTTTTCTGTTTCAAGTATGAGTATGGATACTCTTGCAGCTTATTTCACAAACCTCCTTTGTCCAGGTGATAATCCCTCTTCCATCAACTATGCTCTAGCAGATCACTACATAGCTGAACTAGATGATCAGATAACGATGCTTGAACTTCAAACAAGTTTACAAAAAATGAAAAACAACAAAGCAGTAGGTGTGGATGGAATTCCTACTGAATTTTTTAAATATGCCACACCTTATTTTCTTACAATTCTTCTAACATTTTTTAATAAACTTTTAAATGAAGAGGCAATTCCCCAATCTTTTTTGAAGTCTATTATTTGTGCAATATTTAAAAAAGGTGACTGTACTCTTCCAGAGAATTATAGAGGAATTTCAATTTTACCGGCTTTGAGAAAGATATTTACCAATATTCTATATCATAGGTTGGTTAACTGGGTAGAAACAAATAACCTCCTTAGTTGTTGTCAAGCAGGCTTCCGTATAGGTCTATCAACCATTGATCAGATATTTGCTCTATCTAGCATTGCTAAGCGATATGTCGACAATAACGAGCAGCTCTACACGTTTTTTGTAGATTTTAAGGCCGCGTTTGACACTATTAATAGAAGCTCCCTACTTTATAAACTTTCAAACATTGGTATTTCATCTAAGTTCCTTAAAATATAAAAGCAATTGACAACCAACTTCAATATATAATGGCATCACTATGTCTGAATTTTTTTACACCACAACAGGTGTTGCACAAGGATGTGTATTAAGTCCAATTTAATTTGCCTTATTCATTGATGATGTAACTAAAATCTTAGGTGGCGGAGTGAGGGTGGGTGACGAACTTATTAGGATCCTGCTTTACGCCGACGACTGGTCTTACTTGCTGAGTCCCCTTCCTCATTGCAGCTCCTTATTAATCGACTTAAAAATTATTGCGACCTATGGGATCTACAAATTAACACAGTAAGTCGAAAATTATGATTTTTGAATCCATAAACAGGAGGATTTTACCACAAAATAAGTGGTTTCTTGGTTTAGAACCCATAGAAGTTGTGAAACAATATAAATATCTCGGTTTTTTAATAACAAGCAACTTGGATTTACGTCCTCATATTAAAGAAAAATGTCTGGTTGCGAAAACTGCTATTAATATAATGTGGAGCAGGTTCTTTTGTAATCAAAAAGTGGATTCCTCTTCCAAATTCAGAGTTCTAGACGCAACGATAAATACCTGCCTTTGCTACGCAAATCAAGTATATGGTTTCAGGTTTGTTGAAGAATTTGAAGGAGTACAGCGCTTCTTTTTCAAACGTATTTTTAGGCTGCCATCGACAACACCTACCTATGCGTTGCATGTAGAATCAGGTATACCACAAATCTATACAAGAAACTTGAAAGCGAATGCTGACTTTTTTTTTTTTTAAAGGGATGCGCGCACTAAAGGGGTTTTGACTACCCTTAAAATGAACAAGCACAGTGCGAGCGTTAGGAAAGTAGGGAAGGATGCAAGAGGAGATATCGATGCACATTGGTTTTGAATTTCTGAATATCAAAATGGGAGGGGAAAATAGAGCCGGGTAAATTATTCCACATTCGCGTTGTACGGCTAAAGAAAGAATCTCTGTACTTGACAGTACGTCCGAAGTTGGGCTCAAGGGTAAACTGATGAGCATTCCTAGAAGCGCTAGTATTTCGGTTGAAAAATTTAAGGGGAGGAATGCAACTGGCTATTTCGCTGGAACAGTGTTTATAAAAATAGCGATAAAATAGTGAGAGACATATAACATTTCGACGATGTTCTAGAGATGTAAATGTTTCCACTATAGTTCTATCGCCAATCATTCTTAGAGCTCTATTTTTAATTCTATCCAAAAGATTCAAATGAGTTTCGGGAGCTCCTGCCCAAATGTGCGAGTTATACTCCAGCTTTGGACGAATGAAAGCCTTATAGATTACAGCCAGATCAGACAGGGAGAAGAATTTCTTGCACCTTCGAAGAAAGCCCAAACACTTTGCAGCGTTTTTGGCGACATCAAATATGTGTTCATTCCACAAGAGGTGGTCTGTGATGCACATGCCGACTGAAAGCTGATCGGTTTCTTCAATGCTAGTGCCGCTCATGGATAGCGACATGGGTGGTGGGTTCTGCTTTCACGACAGAAGACAGCACTGAGTTCTTGAAGCATTAAATTCTACACGGTTTTAATTCCCCATTGGACAATGCTGTCAAGACCAGAAATTAATGAAATTATCATACGCTGCCGTTCCAGTTGCACATCCGAAAACCAGGAGGTGCATCTAAAAACGAATATGAAAAGCTGAGAGTACTATCGTCAGCAAAACAATTAAGTGGATTAGAAGTTCCAGATAGGAGATTATTAATAAAAATGAGAGAGAGGGTCGGAGACAATACGGAGCCCTGAGGCACACCAGCATTTATTTTGTGAATATCCGACTTGAAACCGTCCAATACAACTTGTATTGAACGGTGCCAAAGGTAATTTCTAATCCAACAAAGAAGACATTCATCGATACCAAATTCAGGCATTTTCGATAGGAGAGCTTGATGCCAAACTCTATCAAATGCTTTTGAAATATAAAGCGCAATAATCTTACTTTCTCCAAAACGATGTAAAGATTTGTGCCACTGTTCGGTGAGATATACCATCAGATCACTGGTGGACCTATTGCTACGAAAGCCATACTGCCGGTCATTACGGAGCTTTCGTTCTTCAAGATATTTCTTGAGCTGATAATTAATCAGCGTTTCCATGACCTTGGAAAGAAGGGACGTAAGTGCAATTGGACGGTAATTAGATGGTGAAGAAGATGCGCCCTTTTTAGGGACAGGCTGGACAAATGCTGTTTTCCATCCACTCGGAAAGAGACCTGTAGAGTAGGACAGATGGAAAAGCTTACGCAGTGGTTTTGCCAGCGTTGAAGAACACCTCTTCAGAACGATGGGAGGGATACTATCCGGGCCAGCGGATTTGTTTATGTCAAGATCTTTGAGGACTCTAGCAACTGCACAAGTGCGAAAGAAGATTCGTCCCATAAAATCGTTTACGCTCTCAAGTACTGGAGGAGTCATAACACTTTCTCACACCGTCGAATTAACAGCGAACTGCGCTGCAAGCAAATTGGCTTTTTCGCGAGAACTGACAAAAGGGGTGTCATTAAAGACGTGCGTTGGAACCGAAGAAGAAGTTGAATTTCGAATAGTTTTTTCAAATAACCAAAAATTCTTACTACCTTTGGGACATTGTAGTATTTTTTGACTTAATTTTTGGTCATGCAAAAATTCGGTTCTATGAATGTGAACGTTGCAAGTCTTTCTAGCTTGTTGAAACTTTTTCCGGTATTCCTCAGTGGGGTTGGCTTTATAATTCCGGAAACTGACTTCCCTAACCCTAATAACCTCTTTACAGCTTGAATCAAACCATGCATTTTCTTTCGGTTTGATAGATTTCACCCTATTCGGGATAAAATTTCCGAAAACTTCCCGGCCACGTAAAGCAACATTTAGTTCTGAAGCAACAACAAGCTTTGGATACGGACGGATTTACTGTTGACGAACCCTGCAAACGAAATAAGGACAACGAACTTCGGATTTGTACGTGTAATGTTCTGTCTCTTTATAGACCACGTGCAGCCGAACATTTAGCGGAGGCCCTAGGCTGCTACAAAGCAGACATCACCGCCATCCAAGAAGTGCGATGGGATGGGCCGGGCAAACGAAAATTGAAAGACTGCGATATCTACTATGGTGACTGCTATCGACCACAAGGGCAACGCCTTTTTGGGTGTGGATTCGTCGTTAGAGGAAGACTTAGACAAGAAGTCTTGAGTTTCAACTGTGTGAACGAGCGCCTCACGACAATTCGCTTCAAGGCTAAATTCGCCAACATCAGCCTCATATGCGCGCATGCCCCCACAGAGGAGAAAGATGACGACACCAAGGACGAGTTCTACGAGCTCCTGGACAAGACGTATGAGCAATGCCCTAGTTATGACATTAAAATTGTCTTAGGTGATTTTAATGCCAAACTGGGAAGAGAAAACGCCATTGGTGGCACAGTCGGAAAATATAGCCTGCACGACACCACCTCCGATAACGGACTCAGGCTAATCGACTTTGCTGCGGGGCGAAACGTTGTGGTAGCCAGTACGCAGTTCCCGCATCTCGATATACACAAAGGGACATGGCGAATTCCTGGTCAATCAACCGCCAACCAGATTGACCACATTGCGATCGACGCAAGGCACTCCTCCAGTATCAAGGATGTACGAACGTTCCGAGGAGCAAACGTGGACTCGGACCACTACCTCGTTGTAGCCAATGTAATGCTAAGGATATCCAGACCAAAAGCAAAACGGGAAAATACTGTGAGAAAATTTGATGTCGGACGGCTACAGTCGCAGGAAATCACAAGGTCCTTTTCCGATCAAGTCTCTCACGCCCTCTTAAATCGTCCTTTGTTGCCAACTGCAAGTATCGAAGACCAGTGGAAGAGATGCCAGGAAGCAATCAGAGATACCGCCTCTAACGTGCTTGGCCTCGCACGACCACCACAGCGAACCCCTGGTTCGATGAAGAATGCCGGCAAGTACACACAGCCAAACAACAGCCATACAAAGCGGCGCTGCATAGAAGAACTAGAGCTGCTCGCGAGCTCTACCAGCAGAAGAGAAGAGAGGAACACAAGGTTCTAAGAAGGAAAAAGAAAGAGCATGAAAAGCGCGTGATCGAGGAAATAGAGGGATGACATTGCAGGAATGAAATTCGGAAGTTTTACCAAAAAGTAAAAAGAATCTCCCAGGGGTACAAGTTCCGAACCGAAACCTGCAAGGATGATCAAGGGAACATCGGAGGAAAGCATGCCCGATGAATGGAACCTCAGCATTGTTTGCCCGATCCTCAAGAAAGGCGATCCTTTGGCCTGCACCAACTACAGAGGCATCAGTCTTCTTAATACCGCCTACAAGATCTTCTCTGCCGTACTTTGTGAGCGCCTAAAGCCTTTCGTCAACAACCTGATAGGTCCTTATCAGTGCGGCTTTAGGCCAGGGAAGTCCACTATCGACCAAATATTCTCACTACGGCAGATCTTGTAAGAAAACCAGGAATTTCAAATCGATACTCACCACCTTTTTATCGATTTCAAGGCCTCGTATGACAGCATCTACAGAGACGAGCTATATAGAGCCATGTCTAGTTTTGGCATCCCTACCAAACTCGTTCTTTTATGCAGGATGACGATGGAGAATGCACGCTGCTCCGTCAAGATCGGCAAAGACCTCATAGACACATTTGATGTCAAAAAAGGTTTTAGACAGGGCGACGTGCTGTCATGCGACTTCTTTAACATCATTCTTGAAAGAATAGTGCAAAACTCTCACGTCAACACTAGAGGCACAATCTTTCAAAAGTCCGTCCAATTACTCGCTTACGCTGACGACATTGACATAATCGGACGAACAAAGCGTGATGTCAATGGTGCTTTCGTGAGTATTGAGAAGGAAGTGAAGAAGATGGGTTTAACAGTGAACGGGAGCAAAACAAAATATATGCTGTCAACAAGAAAGGACACCCAGCACCGGCGTCTCGGACAGAACGTCACTATAGACAGCTATAATTTTGAAGTGGTCAGAGACTTTGTATACCTGGGATCCGCTATAAACTCAGCGAATGATACCAGTGCTGAGATCAAACGCAGAATTACTCTTGCCTACCGCTGTTTCTTTGGACTAAGAAGGCAATTGAGAAGCAAAGCCCTCTCTCGAGCAACTAAGCTGTCCATATATAAAACGCTCATCATCCCAGTCCTGATGTATGGTGCAGAGACATGGACAATGTTAACGGTGGATCAGAACGCGTTAGGGTGTTTCGAGAGGAAAATTCTCCGGGTGATTTTTGGTCCCGTCTGCATAGATGGGGAATGGAGAAGACGATACAACAACGAACTATACGGGCTGTACAGCGATAACGACCTAGTCACAAAATTGAAAAGCCAACGACTGAGAAGGCTGGGTCACCTAGAGCGAATGGACACCAATACTCCGGCCCGGAAAGTCTTCGAATCCTGCCCCGTGGGACAGCGCAGTAGAGGTGGACAGCGTAAAAGGTGGCGCACGCAAGTGGAAGAGGATCTCAACCAACTTGGAGTGCGAAACTGGAGACAGATAGCTGGAAACCAAGCCGACTGGAAGAAGCTTGTTGGTTGAGGCCCTGGTCCACCCCGGACTGTAGCGCCACCTTAAGTAAGTAAATCTTAAATCTAAATAAAAATTTGTAATAATAATAATAATAATGTAAATTCACTGATTAGGACCGAACGTAGAGCGAATTTATTCCAATTGCTTAAAGACATAAGTCCAGATGTGTTTATGGCTAGCGAAACTAAGCTTACCCAGAAACATAAATTGACTTATAACAATTACAATATCGTAAGAAGAAACCGACCCAATGCCACTCGAGGAGGAGGCGTTGCAATCTCCATACGTAAAGGTATAGATCATAAGGTAATATACAACAGTAATGTGCGAAAATTTCGAATGCTAGAGGCATGCATCATATGCATTCATCACCATCACTGGAAGCGAATGTATGTAATCGCATCCTATGCACCCGAAGAACCTCAGCCAATAGAATTTATAGCAGAGCTTGAAAAGCTTTTTGAATACTTAAGATAGAGCTCGGAAGAAAACTACTACATATTGGCTGGTGATTTGAATGCCAAACATATAGATTGGGGAAATCAAATACAAAATCCTCGTGGTAACCATCTGTATAATTGGATGGGTCGATACAACCTGGAGTATCGCATTGAACTTCTCGCTACAGACAGGCCATCGTTTCCCAGAAGCGGTGCCTATCTGGATCTATTGTTGAAAGACGCAAGACTAACAATTACTGAGACTGTGGGCCAACGGCCTAAAAATTGTTTACGAACGATCGAGTACGATTGTGACCACTGCCGACTCGCCGCCGTAATACAACTTCCGAACAAGCTTATGGAGTTGGAGGAGCATGTACCTGTGCTTACTTACAGTTACAGTAAGGTGCGCTGGCCACGCTTCTCGGACGTCTTTTTGAGCGAATTACGTTCAAATGGTATATCCCCACCAAATGACAGGAACCTGACAAATACTGAAATTGACAGATACTTAGGACAAATGGACGAAACAATTCAACGAACAATGAACAGGACAATACCGAAATACAAAGAACGTAACTCAACTGACATGTACCGTAACGTGACAATTGATGCATTACACATACATAAAAGTGGCTTACTGACAAGACTAAAACCCTTGTACAGACCGTTTACTGACACACAAGATCTGGAGATAAGGACACTGAAGTCGTCCATCAAAAACATCGACCAATTGATCAACGTAAATTATAGGTTGTAAATTAATTTGTTTTGGGACAACAAAATTCGGGCCGTAAACGCTACCGACCCGAGTATGTTCCCACAAATTATTAAGATATTCAGAAGTAAAGATCAAAACGACCTTCCGTATCATAAGCTCCAGATGACGTTTGACGAGACGTACTTCTGACAGCCGGCATGGACCCAGATAACGCCGTCTTGGACGATGACCTCTTCATAATCGATGATAGGCAGGAGAAGGTGGATGCTGTGGGGGCTGCTTTCCAGCAAGTGTACAAGATGAATGCTAGTATTCACCCGAACCATGACTTGGAGGGCAGAGCTCTGGTTCACCACTTTTACCTCCGGAACGATATAACGCATTGGCGATCTGAGAACCTTGGTTTTACCGGGTTTAATAATGAACATTTGGCAAACACCATAATCGCCGAGCGAAAAGGGACCAGTTCCCTGTTAATTTCGAAGATTGAGCTCCATCTCATCTTTGATTCACTAAAGAAAAAGAAATCAATAGGAGTCGATGGTATATCCAATGTTGTACTACGACATTTGCCTCAGGAAGCAGTTGCTATTTACACCACACTGTTTAACAACGCGCTGAATAATGCATATTATCCAGTGCGGTGGAAAACAGCAGTGTTGCATCCTCTCGCTAAAAAGGGAAAGTACAATTCCAATCCGGCGAATCTCAGGTCGATAAGTATTCTTCCGGGTATCAGCAATGTATTTGAAAAGGTTATTAATAGGGCTCTGTTCAAGTGGGCGGAGGACAACAAAATCATACCGGATACTCAGTTCGGTTTTAAGACGGGACATGACACAATTCATGCCGCGTCTAAACTCGTTTCTGATGTACAATGGAACAAATCTAAAAAGCAGTGTACGGTTGCCTGTCTGGTTGATTTGGAGAAGGCCTTCGACACCGTATGGTTAGAAGGTTTCTATGTAAAGCGTTCCAGACTTAGTATAAGTAAACCGCTATTGTGCATGCTTTATGACATGCTAAATGGTAGAAAGTTTGTTGTCAAGAGTGGCAATGTAACTTCTACCACAGTTTTTAATATTAAAAATGATCTTCAGCGGGGAGCGGTTAACTCGCCGATTCTCTTCAGCATCTACACCAGCGATCTGATAGGTAGTCTAACTCAGGCAATTGCGTACGCCGACGATGTGATTGCGTACAGAACAGCTCCAACAGTTGAGGTCATCAAAATTCTTTTGCAGCGTGACTTCGACAAGATACAGCGATATTGTGATGACTCAAAAACAATTCTGTTTAGGACTCCGTTGTCTAGAGCCTCAAGGGATACGAGAAAAAACTGGCGCCACGTGGACATCCACTGTCGAGTAGAATTGTAGTAAAGTACCTTGGCATCTGGTTGGATCAGTACTTGTATTTCGACAGACATATAGGTGCTGATCTGGCCAATGCTAGGGGAGCCTTTGCCCTGACAAAACGATTGTTTTATAACAGTCGTCTTGACAGCAGGGTGAAGGTGATTTGCTACATGGCCCTCATCAGGCCGATGATTGCCTATTGATGCCCGGTGTGTTTCAACGTTGCCCCATCTCAAATGGAAAAGATTCGGGTGTTTGAGAGGCAGTGTCTTCGAAGTTGCCTTGGATTACACAGAACACCAGAGTCGGAGTACAAATGATATTATTCCAACCAGGTTCTATAAAACGGAGCCAACATAAACAGAATAGATAATTTTTTGTTTAAACTGATTCGGGGGCACGTTGCAAGAGCGATGTCCTCAACTAACTGCCTAATTTTTTGGGGTTTATTACCCCAATAACGAATATTTTGAGAGTGCGCGGTTAAGTGGCTACATCCCTCCCGAGGCATTCATTTAGAGAGTCGAGGGCTGATACAGGATGGAGGGGCGGTTCCGCTCATTTACCACGTCAGCCGGAAAACTGTGGATAGGCGACTCCTGTACGGTCGAGACGTCATCGCTCAAGGTGGAGAAGAGCGCCTTCGGTTCAATAGGACTGTGTCCGATCGGGACCGAAGGGATAGGGCGAAACAGGAGAACCAGTTCTGGTGGCTCTCTGAACAGCATCATATTTAAAGTCGATGAAGATAGTATGTCTTGGCCGACTTACATAGATATAGCGCAGTAGGGAACAGTCGGCATATGTGCATGTACCTGGGTAATTGTACATGTACGTATGAACCTGTATGTATGAACATGTATGTATGGGTTGCATAAAAAATAAACAAAAAAAATTTAAAACGAAAAAAAGGGAGGCTGTTCTAGTTTTTAAGTAGTTTTAAGTGGTTTTGGGTACTATTAGGTATTTTAAGTAGTTTAAGTTATTTTTGGTTAGTATAAGTTAGTTGTATCTAGTTTTAATTATTTTTAGTCCATCTTTAGGTTTAGTTTATAGGTAAAAAAGAAAAATATGAAAAGATAACGAGTTTTTTGGCAATAACTTTTCTTGGTTTAAAAAAAAAATAAAATAATTAGATTTAATTAAAATAGTTTTTAGGTCGAAAGACATTAGTTCTTAGAGTTGTTGTTTAGTTTAGAGCGCCCGTAAAGGGCCAGTAAATTAGTTGTAAGTTATTGATAATTAGGCTAGTTTTAAACATTTTGTCTAGCAATAAGATAGTTATAAGTTAATATTAAATAAAAATGAATTTAAAAAAAATGCTGTTTAGGTATAGAACTAACAACATGTGATTGAGTAAAACTAGTATACCGATAAAATATGACAAAGAATAAAAAAAATTAATGCGAATTATTAGGGACATCGATAAATAAGACACTGGAATTTCTCCGCATTAATTCAGCCGCCATTCCCGGAGATAAAATCTGAGACAACAACCACCTACACTCTCCGAATATCGCGCCACACATCTTTCCTATCATTCTTTCTCTTTCTTAACCTCACCCTCAAGCCCGCGCTGTGTTGAAACACTTAAAGGGTATTCATAATCCCTTGAGCGCGTGTAGATTATAAAAAAAAATCCATTTGCAAAACTAGGTACATAATTTGATGGAATGGAATTCGGACATAATGTAAATATATAGGTGTATTTGTTTCTTCGAAGAAAAACCAAAAAGATTATTGGTAACTATTTCCTGTCGAATCAAACTCTCCTGAGCCTCCCATTCGTAAAAAGATTTGCATATGGTTAAAGAAAATATTTTATTGTTCGCATATATTGTGTTTGTACATAGGTTAAGTTGGACTATACGTTAAATCTGCAGCTACAAAAATGTGACTGCTACTTGTGGCGGGCCTTACTGCACCTTGTCGACTGACACCAGTTGACTGTGCCCCAAGCCGAAATCATTAACGAAACAGTTTTGATAGCAATCACTTCCAAGAAATCTCATTGTACAATCCAATTTTATAAGATACTGAACTGCATAGGAAATTGTTGGCTTTAATACATGCTTTATTTCCTTTAATCCTTGTTCAATCAGAAGTACAAAATAAATCTAATACTTTTAAAGTATTTTCAATATTTTTGTTTGAATATTGAGAGCCCTTTGTTTGGTCTAGAGGATTCCAAACATTTGTAAATAGTTTAAAGTATAAAATATTCAGTAAGTGATTAAAAGTTATTAAACAGTAAAGACGTGTTTTATTATGTGGAAATAATATAAAACTATAGACTGCATTTATTTAACTCCGAACCTAAAGCATATACGTGTTAACAGCACTAAAGTTAAGGTAGGTCTTTGTTATGCTGGAGCTGGTTCTCCTCTACAGAGAGAGCGATTGTCGCACGTGTTACATCGCACTCCACTCCCGACTCCAGAGTCATTGGGTCGTGCTTAGCGCCAAACACATAAATCCTTAATCCTTCCTTTGATAGGAGCATTTCTATTTTGTGCTTATAGACAAAAAATTTTCGGCTTCAAGTTTCTTAACAGGGACCTTATTACGTATTACGAAACGAAAGGCAAAAAAACGATAGCCAAGAAAATGATAGTCATGACATGGGCCGATTATGATTCACGTTAATAAATATTTGCCAGGTAAAATAATAAAGTCTATTTTTTTTAAACGCATCTAACTTCATTCCTTCAATACTACAACTATACATAAAGTAATGTGACAAAACAATAAAATACGAAAGCCAAACGCAGTCGTAAGAGAAAACAAGTATCGTTGTAAAAAAAACGACTATCCTAAAATGAACTGTGACAAATGACGTCCGTTGGATTCAAAATGTAACAAGCCAAGACATGAAATGAATAAAAACTATAATGGTAGAGTATAACAGACAGACAGGGAAGAAAGAAAATCTTTATAAGTTCGACGGATACCTATGTTCGTCCACTATGCAGAACTGGTATAGAAAACGTTTGTTTATCCAACAATATGAAAGAAGGTTTAAGTCCCATACCGTTGATATGCCCTGGTTCTAAAGTACTATGGCCATGAGAGCGATGAACGAATTAACGAATATTCGTCCATTTTGACATTCCTTTCCCATGGCTTTAATTTTATTCGTCACGAATATAGGTTGAATGTCTGATTTTGAGGTCGCCAAAAAGAAGTTATAGAGTTCTATACCAAAGTGTTACTACATGGGTTGTGAATCGGTTTTTCTGTTCATTATGTGGAATGCTAAGCGCACGCGCCAAACCAAAATCGGATAGTTTCGGGATGCCATATTTGGGTATGAGTACATTAGCAGCTTTCATATCACGATGTAATATCTAAAATTATTGGAAATAAATTATGGTTACTCTAAGAGATGAATAATTGCAAAGGATTTTTTTTTCAGAACTTACCTTGTTACTGTGAATATAATACAATCGATTTAGAAGCTGTTGCATTAAATTTCTTGATCTTGCTTCGGTAATCCAATACCGCCTAACTACAGAGTTTTGTGAGAGTTATGTTAGAGGATCGAGTTTCGGATAAGATTGGAAGACTTTTGGCGGAATTAATTTCTGGAAAACACAATATTAAAATCAATATAAAATGCAACAACTTTAATTAACTTACTTGAATATCTTTAGTTTCACATTTGGTTTTTGATCACTAAAGTGACTTTATTGGTACGAACTTACAGATGACAGAGCTGATGGGGACAAATCTAAAGCTTTTCACAGCTAATGCACTATTAATTGTTTAACTAAAATAAATAATACTTCTTTAAAGAATAAATAAGACTTGAAATTGAAAACAAATTGATTTTATTTTTTAGAACTGTCAGATGGATTTTGACAAATCAACAGAAAAAAAGAGCTGTCATTTTTGAGCAAAAGTATTTTTTAATCCACTACTCACATGTATTCACGGATAGGAAAATAAGAGTAATTTAAGAGAATTGCCAATCGACTAGCAGTCCATAGCATAAACTAATAACATAAAGACCCGAAACCTCTGATTTCATTTGACATTTCATTACAAGCTGTAATACGCACTTAAATAACTTTTCTGTTTCTCTTCCAATAGGGTACTGGCGGAATACGTCAATGGCAAAAAAATGGCAGATAAATCACTTTGAGGGAAAACATTGTTGGATTATCTATATAAAATTGTTTTGTTTTCCTTCAAAGTGTGACTAGATGTATAGAGAAAGGGATGGGACATTTTATACTACGTTTCCACCGAACTTTAATCTCTTGTAGATTTCATAGAGAAACTAATATAGAGGCACGACTTCGGGGGTTTATTCTCTTTCACCCTACAAGCTAAATTGAGAGGATTTCCTCCGTTTCGACAAACATGTGTTAGTTGCCCGTGCATTTTAAATGGAGCAGATACCAACACAGGCTTATCGAAACGGAGGAGTGCGCATTTGCCCTTTTGGTAGATATGGTAAGCCTATATCTTCAAAATGGAAATCCGTTAAATTCAAAAATTGAAAAATGAATTGCTTTTTAGTTAAATTGTATTCTTAAAGGCCTTAATCAAACATAAAACATACCAATAAAAGCTTTTTGTTGATTCTGGCTTACAAATTAAGCAATATTTATTAATTTTATGTTCAAAATGAAGAAAATCCAATCAAAAAGTAGAAGCAAACCATAGCATATTAATGCGTACGTGCCAAAATTCCACCACAAGAAAAGACCAGTTTACTCAATTTGAGGTGAGTATTTTGACAGATGACAAAACAATAAAAAAAAAGATATTCATTTCAAAACAAATATTGGAAGTGCGCGAGTTTTATTTTATTTATTTTGTATTTTGTCCTGTAATTTAATTATAAAAACTGTCCAATCGTCAAATTCATCACTTTTACAATCTCCGTGTTCCACACCAGTTGATAGTGAAAATTCCCATCCATCCATACGTTCTACGAAAATATTAAATCAAAAAGAATACTTTCGTAATTTAACTAATTTTTATCTTCCATCATACCAAACATATCTTAATCTTCCCGAAGTCATTGGTAAAGCTACTTTGAAAACAAATTTCGTTAAGCATCTTGTATTGGCTCACAGTAAAAACAATGTTAAACCAATTGAACGCATGAAGAATGCCTTGTTTACAGCAGAAATCCACCAAGAAATGGAGCACAAGCGATTGACTAAAATGTATCGCATCCAAGCGTACGCTTGGTCGCATTTAGTTCGTGGCAATTGCTTTTGTGTGATCAACTCGAATAGAACTGGTAAAACCTGGTGTTATTTGCCTCCGGTTTGTAGCATGTTGAGTTTCCGTCTAGAATCGAAAGGCATTCTGCCGACCTATGGTCCAGCTGTTATTATAATCGCACTATCGTCCGTTCAGGTTGAGAGTATTTCTCGTCATTGTCGACGCATTTTGGCTAGCACAACACCAAAAATTAGTATTGTCTCAGCATATGGACTTCGAAACAACGAAGATGATAAAATTGAACTGCTTAATGGGTGTGGTGTGCTTGTAATTACACCACCGTGCGGCAGCGTTTGCTCGAGGCCAACGAGAAGGAAAACTTGCTCAACATACGCCAAGTAAAACTTTAGTTATCGATGGTTTGGACAGCATAATGAATGAGAATCCCGAGTTTGATGAAACCCTCTTCAAGCTTATCTCTCCAGTTCTTCAAGATGAAAAGATTCCATTTCAACTGGTGGTCACTTCCAAGACATGGACTCGGCGATTTATTAATTTTGTAAGGATTGCTAATCAGCCTTTGTTGTACATTGCAGACTATTTAGAAGCTGCAGTCTATGCCAAGGCTAAAGTTTCCATTAAATTGCAAAGTAACTCCGAAAAGATGTCGGTTATTATGAAATGTTTGGATAAGTGCGCATATCAGTTGGAGCGTTGTGCAGTCTTGTGCAATTCGGCAGATGAAGTACTGGAAGTTGAGAGATGCTTGCGCGAATCCGGATACATGTGTATGGTTTATACGGATAAAATGCCACCTGATAGTACCGATATGATCAAGGAATGGAAGGAGAAGGTAAGTCTCATAGTATAGTATAGTATAAAAAACAAAAACTCCTGCTTTTTCTCCGTCATTATTAAATAAAATGCAAGACTGGATCGCACGAACTGTTGTAGCTAACAACCTTAATGTATCTAACCATTAAAGCTGTTTAGTAGGTATGTAGTCTAGTTATCCTATGCAGGTTTAAGGCCGATGTAGTTAAGATTACTTTAATTCTTAGTATAATGAATTGTCGGATAGATGATTAAAAGAATAGTCACTTAGGTAAATACCAATCTACAAATGTATATTTAAATCTTTGTTATGGATTTGAATTATGTAAGTTAGGATAGTAAAATATACATATATATATATATATATTTATGGAAGGTAAGTATGTAAACATGTGCATATAATAATGAAAATGAAGGATGTAGGTGGGTAGTTAGCTATATGCATATAACTTTATAATTTAGGTGCAATCTGCAAGATGCATGTGATTCTTAGACACATATTATTTAATATAGAATACGAATAGCTTTTGAACTATATCTTTGGAACGGGATGTCCAATAAAGGTGAGCGTTATCTTTTTATATTCAGCACTTCATACTTTCAAAGGAAGCATCAACATTTTTTGCAAAGAAGTTGTATTAAAAAAAATAGCTCCAGGAATACGCATACATCATTCTAAATATGCGTATTTCAAGAGTGATTTTTTGCAATAAGGCTTCTACATAAAAACTTTTGATGCTGATTTTGAGATTATTAAGAGTAGATTACAAAAAGGTATCAACCAAGTTTTTAGGATAACCCGTTCCAAAGATACACTTCAAAGTATTTTCAGATTATGTATTTCAAGGTGAACAGTGAATAGTTTTTGAACTATATCTTTGGAACGGGTTGTCCAATAAAGGTGAGCGATATCTTTTTAGAATCAGCACTTCATACTTTCAAAGGAAGCATCAACATTTTTTGCAAAGAAGTTGAATAAAAAAAAATAGCTCCAGGAATACGCATACATCATTCTAAATATGCGTATTTCAAGAGTGATTTTTTGCAATAAGGCTTCTACATAAAAACTTTTGATGCTGATTTTGAGAGTATCAAGAGTAGATTACAAAAAGGTATCAACCAAGTTTTTAGGATAACCCGTTCCAAAGATACACTTTAAAGTATTTTCAGATTATGTATTTCAAGGTGAACAGTGAATAGATTTTCAACTATATCTTTGCAACGGGTTGTCCAATAAAGGTGAGCGATATCTTTTTAGAATCAGCACTTCATACTTTCAAAGAAAGCATCAACATTTTTTGTAAAGAAGTTGTATTAAAAAAAATTGCTCCAGGAATACGCATACATCATTCTAAATAAGCGTATTTCAAGAGTGATTTTTTGCAATAAGGCTTCTACATAAAAACTTTTGATGCTGATTTTGAGAGTATCAAGAGTAGATTACAAAAAGGTATCAACCAAGTTTTTAGGATAACCCGTTCCAAAGATGCACTTCAAAGTATTTTCAGATTGTGTATTTCAAGGTGAACAGTGAATAGATTTTCAACTATATCTTTGCAACGGGTTATCCTAAAAACTTGATTGATACCTTTTTGTAATCTACTCTTGATACACTCAAAATCAGCATCAAAAGTTTTTATGTAGAAGCCTTATTGCAAAAAATCACTCTTGAAATACGCATATTTAGAATGATGTATGCGTATTCCTGGAGCTATTTTTTTTTATTAAACTTCTTTGCAAAAAATGTTGATGCTTCCTTTGAAAGTATGAAGTGCTGATTCTAAAAAGATATCGCTCACCTTTATTGGACAACCCGTTCCGAAGATATAGTCCATTATATTTATAGTCGCATTATATTTTTCAGATTATATATGCAACTAAATGTAACCAAATGCCTGATGGAGACCTGCTGATATGAAATACTTCCAACGAATGTGCCATATGATCCATTCGTGCCACACAATGAACCGCCATATAGCTGTAGGTAAGTTAGTTGAAACTTTATACAAAAATAAAATGTTATATTTAACTTCTAACTCCTAACAGTTCCAGAATGTCTAAGAGTAAAGAAGAAATCGAAGATTTATAGGCTCCTTTTACGCCGTCCTCTCGATATCGCACCTAAGTATATCGTGCATAGTGGAGTTTGTAAAATTGTCACTGAGATACTCATAGAATTGTCATTAAAGTTTTCTCAGAATCCGAGTGATGTAGGAGCAAGGATTTCTTCCACTTCTTCAGAGTAATGATACAAAACATAGAGGTGAATGTTATAAATATCTTTAAAAAATACACAGTATATACTATTTGGGCTCTCATACATTTATATACCTATATATCATTAAAAATCAAATGAATATTATGTATATTGCACCTATCATATAAAATTATATGCATATATCTACCTACTTATCACCAACTTACACTTTCAATGTACATTGTATGTATACACATTTACATGCCTACATATTCATATCTGAATGTACCTCTAGGTACACAATTATCATCCTAATTTCCGTAATTAAAATCTATAATCTAGATTTAAACATAAATTTGTAGGTATGTAGGTACCTAAGTAACTATTCCTTGAATCATCCATTCAATCCATTATACTAAAAACTTACCTACATATTTGGACGTACCTACTAATAGCGTCAATGTTTAGCTACATTAAAAAATATTCAAATTTAGTTTAAAACTAATAAATAAAAATGAAAAATAGAAACTTGAAGTTATGAATTTGGATCGGGCCAGAGCAAATTAAATTTATAAGCTTTAAACTTTAAATTTATAAATTTGACTATTCTTTCAATTTCCATTTCAAAAATAATAAATTACGTACAAAACGCAAATCGAGTTAGTAGTTTCTGATATCTAGGTCACTGAATAGGTACCAACCTACATACATTATGTACTAAGTGGACTCTCTGACATTTATATAAATATATATCTTTAACAATCAAATGAATATTATGTATATTAAAACTATTATATAAAGTTTTATATGCATATATGGATCTACCTAACCATAAGCATCCAACACTTTCATTATACATTATTATGTACCTACATATTTACATACCTAGGGTCCATATACATACATATGTATGTAATGTAGGTACATTTTACCATCCCAATTTACAGAATTAAAATCCATAACATAGATTTAAATATACATTTTTAGGTAGGTACCTAGTAACTATTTCCTGAAACATACAATAATTCTATTCATTATACTAAGAACTTACCTACATCGGTTTTAAGTTTACCTAATGACAATTGGACCTACATACTAACAGCGTCAAAGTTTAGTTACAATAAAGAAAACTCGAAATTTAAAACTTATAAATCGGCCCTATCACAGAATCCATCGCAATCGAAAATCTACTGCGAATCCTGAAAAATCTATCATAGCATCCATTAGTTAGTAGTCGAAAATCATAAAATCAGATTTCATAATCTCTAAATATTTACAGATTGTTTAATTTTTATTTTACAGATAGTTTTTGTGGGAAATTTTCTGCGTGTGAATCCAATTTCTATGAAACTGCTTGCCTATGCCATGGAGCCTTGTGTTTTGATTCAGTTCAATGGAGAAATATCTGCTGCAGTAAATGAGACCGATGACGACACACACACCAACACCGACGACGCGAAGCACAGGCGACAACTGTTGCAGATGATTCTGCCTGACAAACTGCAAGACACCACATCATCCACCTCATCCAATATTGAAATAAAAAAGGATCATAATAATTAACATTGATTGTGTTCCTGGCAAAAATGAGATTATTCTATTCTTCATAATGTTCTATATATCTCTGTGAGCAGCAAACTTATTTGTAATGAATAATAATAATAATTTTAATTATTTTGTGTTGTCATTAATACAATATTTATATATATATACATGTATATGATTCTTTGTTTATTTTCGGGAATGTTTGTTCAACTTCACCTTTAAAAAAAAAACGGTTAAACACGAAAGAACTACTTTTAAATAGCAATTTTTCTAAATAATTGTTTGATTATAAAATGATTGAAAGGATTTAGAAGCTGAGGTTAATTTACACTCAGAACCGTTACAATCATCGAAATCAAGCAAGTAGTTTGGAAATTAGAGCTTGGCGTAAGTACTGATTTCAAGATTTTTCTTGATATCAGTAGAAATTTCTTGGATTTGCTACTTTGGACAAGCTGTCATTTCCAAAGTACTTGCTTGATCTCGATGATTGAAACTGTTTTGAGTTTTAATTTATGTCAGCTTGTAAATTCTTGAAACCGTTTTCAATTCGAGCAAATATTTCAAAAAATTTGCATCTGAAAGTAATTTTGTAATTTTTCATTTTTTTTAAAACACGAAGAAACTACTTTTAGATAGCAATTTTTCGAAATAATTTTTTGAATTTAAAATGATTGCTGGGATTTAGAAGCTAAGGTTAATTTACACTCAGAACCGTTACAATCATCGAAATCAAGCAAGTAGTTTGGAAATTAGAGCTTGGCGTACGTACTGATTTCAAGATTTTTCTTGATATAAGTAGAAATTTCTTGGATTTGCTACTTTGGACAAGCTGTCATTTCCAAAGTACTTGCTTGATCTCGATGATTGAAACTGTTTTGAGTTTTAATTTATGTCAGCTTGTAAATTCTTGAAACCGTTTTCAATTCGAGCAAATATTTCAAAAAATTTGCATCTGAAAGTAATTTTGTAATTTTTCATTTTTTTTAAAACACGAAGAAACTACTTTTAGATAGCAATTTTTCGAAATAATTTTTTGAATTTAAAATGATTGCAGGGATTTAGAAGCTAAGGTTAATTTACACTTAGAACCGTTACAATCATCGAAATCAAGCAAGTAGTTTGGAAATTAGAGCTTGGCGTAAGTACTGATTTCAAGATTTTTCTTGATATCAGTAGAAATTTCTTGGATTTGCTACTTTGGACAAGCTGTCATTTCCAAAGTACTTGCTTGATCTCGATGATTGAAACTGTTTTGAGTTTTAATTTATGTCAGCTTGTAAATTCTTGAAACCGTTTTCAATTCGAGCAAATATTTCAAAAAATTTGCATCTGAAAGTAATTTTGTAATTTTTCATTTTTTTTAAAACACGAAGAAACTACTTTTAGATAGCAATTTTTCGAAATAATTTTTTGAATTTAAAATGATTGCAGGGATTTAGAAGCTAAGGTTAATTTACACTCAGAACCGTTACAATCATCGAAATCAAGCAAGTAGTTTGGAAATTAGAGCTTGGCGTAAGTACTGATTTCAAGATTTTTCTTGATATCAGTAGAAATTTCTTGGATTTGCTACTTTGGACAAGCTGTCATTTCCAAAGTACTTGCTTGATCTCGATGATTGAAACTGTTGTGAGTTTTAATTTATGTCAGCTTGTAAATTCTTGAAACCGTTTTCAATTCGAGCAAATATTTCAAAAAATTTGAATCTGAAAGTAATTTTGTAATTTTTCATTTTTTTTAAAACACGAAGAAACTACTTTTAGATAGCAATTTTTCGAAATAATTTTTTGAATTTAAAATGATTGCAGGGATTTAGAAGCTAAGGTTAATTTACACTTAGAACCGTTACAATCATCGAAATCAAGCAAGTAGTTTGGAAATTAGAGCTTGGCGTACGTACTGATTTCAAGATTTTTCTTGATATAAGTAGAAATTTCTTGGATTTGCTACTTTGGACAAGCTGTCATTTCCAAAGTACTTGCTTGATCTCGATTATTGTAACTGTTCTGAGTGTTAATTTACCTCAGAATAGGGCTGTAATACTTACCTATGTGTCATTGAGACACACAACATTACATTTACCTTAAAAAGAAAAGACATTTTTTGAACACCCATAAAGAAAATGTAATCGAACAAAATTAAGTGAATCACAATTCTTAAGCTATATACATATATATATACAAAAGGAAAACACTTTAAAATATTGAGCCCAATGTATTTAATTATAATATCTGGCAATAATGACTTCCTGTTGGGCTTCATTGTTTGTGTGGTCTGACCTTGTTGTTCGTCATGATTTTGAGATGAATGGCAGGCGCTGTTTATCCTACAAAATTAAAAGAAAAACAAATACTAAAAAATACATCAAATTAGGTTTTTTTTGTATTTAACGTACCTTATTTCTGCTTGACTGAATGTTGATCCACAAACAGACCAAAAATCTGTTTAGAAGCTACAGATACAGACCGAGGTGTTTCGGTCAACATGTGCATATCGATCTCGTTCATGAGATTGCCACTCACGATATATTTCTTCCAAAATGACGAGCCCAAATCTTCATTGTCGACATACAATGAGTTACATATTCCAATACTTCTCAGAATATGGTATGGTTTAATTGGTTCCGAGGGTGTTGGATTCAATTTCGGGCTCCTAAATTTGATCTATCATGTGTAGATGTTTCAGTTTAGAATGCTCCTCAATGGGCATATCCAAGCACAACAGAATTTGGCCAAATTCTCATAAGGATAATCATTGGTTTACGTGCTTTGATTGACATAACACTATGTACTTGTAAATTTCGATCGAAAGATTGTGTACTCGGCTTCCAAGCACCGCCTAACTACAAAGTATTGTGAGACTGATGTTACAGGATCGAGTTTCGTATTAAATTGGAACACTTGTCGGAATTGTTTGCTAGAAAGAGCAATATAAATTAAAATCAATATAATATAATTTAAAATGAACTTACTTGAATCTCTTTAGTTTTTTTTTCCCATTTGATTTTCGATGGCCAAAAACACACAATTTTTTTGTTTTTTTATTTAATAAAATTGTGAAATAAACAATAAATAAAAAGAAACAACTGAGAAAATGAAACTAAATAATTTTATTTCTCGTAAACTATTTGAGAACTGTCAGATTGACTTATGACAAAACAACAAAAAAAAGAGCTGTCAGTTTGAGCAATAGAGTTTTTTAATCCACCACTCACATGTATTCACGGATAGGAAAAAATGAGTAATTTAAGAGAGTTTTCTCTTACTCACCTCAAAAAAAAATTGCGGGTGTTTAAGGCAAGGGGGGTACGAGTCGCGCCTCTATTTAATTATTTTCTCTATGGTAGATTTACTAATCTCAAAAAGTGTTTCCACCGACGCCAAAAGTAGATTAATTTTGACAGCACTATTCTAAATGCATATATCTTTTCATTTTCTCTTATGATATAGAAGTGAGACAGGCAGCTTCATCTGTGTCAACCGAAGAGAAAAATTCACTTTCCCGATGAATGTGTTCATTTCGATATGGAAGTAGGGTAGTTCGATTGAAGATTTAAATGAGATTTATTTTAAATCTTCATCTGAGAAGATTAAAATTTGTATGTGTAAATCCTCAAGATTTATAGGAGACTTAGCTAAATCTACTTAAACCTCGGTTTAGTGGTGGGTGGAAACGTAGTATTATCTGAGAAGATTAAAATTTGTATGGTAAATCTTCAAGATTTGTATGAGATTTAGCCAAATCTACTTAAATCTCGATTCACAGGTCGGTGGAAACGTAGTATTAGCTAAATATATTTAATTCTCGGTTTAGTGGTAGGTGGAAACGTAGTATTAGAGAGAGATAGCTTGGTAAATAGCCCTATAAACACATTGATAAAAACACACGCAAGAATCTTTTCTGTTCCTCTTTCTATAGACAACACAGCCCTAGTAATTTGTTTTTCGATTTCCATTTATTCATGGATAGAGTTTCAAAGCTACAAATACAACAATGTAAACAATTTGGTTTTGGGGGGTGAAACGTACGAAGGTTTCCAATCTTATTATGGCTTATTTGTGGTCCATATATAGTAATACTACGTTTTCACCTACTACTTAATCCAGATTTAAGTGGATTAACCATAAATCCTCTTTGAAACCTTCTAAACCATGAAGATTTACCATACAATTTTTAATCTCCTTAAATGAAGATTAGAAATTAATCTCATTGAAATCTTCTTCGAAGTAGAAGATTCTCAAAAGAAACAAACCTTATTTCATAGAACGCGCCTATTCTAATGTCATATTTTCTCCATTGATATTCAACAAAAAGAAAAAACTGTCCAACATTACTTAATTTGTTTTTGTCTGGTATGATTTATCGTTGCCTTCAAATTCTGTTTTTGTTTATAAATAAGTATAAAAATAAAAAAAGCAATAACGCTACAAAAACCAAAGCGTTCGGTGCCTCTAATTTGTAATGGAAAATATTTTAGCTATCCTACAGTAATACTTTGAAGTGGTTCTTTCCCAAATATATAAAAACGAAAAGCGCACAAAGGAGATTAGAGTATTTATCTAAATATATCTATATGCTGCAAGATGTTGTGATAACAATATTTTAACTTTATTACTTAGTTTTACTTATTGAAATTAAATTTGTTCACTGTACCGAAATTACGCAAACAATATGTTTTAAAGGTCACAAAAACATTCAATTGGCTTTAAATCCACACAGTCCACTAAAACATAAACAAAAATAATATAAACATATTGTTTGCGTTTTCTTCAATTAATTCACTGGCCAGACCGCGGGCAAAACATACTTCTAGAATGAATCTAACCAAATTCCCCTAGAAAAATATAATTTACAGTGAGTAATCGCTGTAAACTTTATTAAAGTCGGTAAACATCGATCAAAAAATAATGCGTCTTAGGAAGGTACTGCAGCATCTAACTGATGAGCCCATCTGTAGTACCTGGGCGAAACGCATTTTGGACTAAAGGTCACAAAAACATTCAATTGGCTAAAAATTAAACTAACCAAAAACAAATGCGAATAAAAAGAAACGGTTTCTTTTATAATAAACAAAAATTCGCAAAACCCTCGGTTGCCCTACCCCTAGAGAGCTCTTTGGAGGTCGTCCACCTAAGGACACAAAGAATATCAAATCGCGCAAACCTGCGGAAACCGGCTTGTTTCACTTACAGGATAGTCGGGCCGTGAATTATGAATTAAATAAAAAGGAAATATTCTATTAAAACAAATGAAATTAGTTAAATTTCAAACTAATTATAAATATAAATGTAAATGTTTTAATATTATATGAAAATGTTGTAATATAGAAGTACAACAAAAATTATAGACGATCACCAACACTAAATTTTCGTTCATATATATGTATATATATAAGCGATGAGACGCAGGATTTTTTTTCAACATGCGGCAACCACACCCAAAATTGAAAATGGTGAACAAAGATATTGGACAAAAATTGTTGAAAAAGTTTGATGTAATAAAAAAAAATGTTGCGGCGGCCCAGGTTTGGAACGCTTATCTGGGGCCGCCGAAAAAAAAAATATACCTAGAAATTTTAGACATGTTTTATCTTTTTTTCAATAAAACCTTTTACTTTCAAACTCAACACTTTCGAATTTTATTATTTAATATATATGTGATTGGATCACAAAAAACTAGGTAGAATGGATGACAAAAGAAAAGTCGAACTTCATTAACTTGAAAAAAAAAACAGGTAAACATTTTACAATAAAATTTCGCCTCAATTCACAAGTTTAGTAAAAAAAAACACAACGAGCCAAATTCTTAATTTTCCTATTTTTGTTTTGGTGAAGTGGAACCCATTTCATGCAGTGCCAACAACTTCAGGGTGTGTTCAGAAATTGTCGCAACCAAAATCAGGTTTACAAGCCGAAGTTATTGGCCAACAGGTGGGGCTTGTAAGATTTTGTCTTGTTTTCGGTTTGTTTTATAATAGCATTGGCTTCCTTAATCTTAATATTGCCCAGGAAATAATTTCTCAACCCTAAAACTACTTTGACAGATAACAGGACGTAAAACACCGAGGGATAAACAAAAAAACTAATCAAAACGGATTCGATGACAAAAACGACATGTGAAAACGTGAAGTGGACACAAGCTAACCACCATTCTTAGGGTATTTAGCAATGGCACGAAACCCTGTAAGCCCCCGAAAATGAATAATTTTTATCTCCTCCAAAACGAACTGTCAACGTTTGTTTGGGAAAAATATTCGGCCAAGCCAATAAATTTATCTCACGAATTTGATGTAGAAGAAGTATACCTAAGCTTCATGGAGCTATAATTTAACTAACATCTGATTTTTTTCCACATTTACGCAAGTAATTTTAAGGGGGGTGTTCAAGCGAACATCAGGCGGAAATTTGTATCTCTGGGCAAAGCGGAAAATTCTCTAGATGTATTTATACCCTTATAAGCTCCGCCTGACTTTAACCAGAACACATTATAATTTTGTAAAACAAAAAAAAAACAGGCAACAGAAAAAAATCCAACAAAAACAGAACACATCTTAACCCATACAAAAACTCTTATTTCAAGCACTCAAACGCCAAGAATCAGATGTGAACTCTTTTCCTAGATTGGATACAATTCGTTTTCAACTCGAACCACTCCTCTAATGGGAATGTATCGACTAATCCGATTTCAACCTGATTCAAGAAGCTATGTAAATCCAGAATCAATCCCGACTCAATTCTCCTTTTATATATGATCTACAGCCAGATATCCACTGTACAAGTGCATGAAATGCACGTGCAAGTGGATTAGCGAAAAATTCACACGTATACATTGGGTGTATAATTGAAGGAAATCAAATCTTTTTGATTTTCCTAAAATCAAGCATACTGCATTGAAATAGTGTATATGCAAGATTGATGATTGATCATGCATGATTTGGCTCATTTGCGTATGGAACGTTGAAGCAATAAGAAAATAGGAAGCGGAGAAGTAACAAAAATGGAAAAAAAATTATATTGGAATTTAACGATTTAAATACTAAAATAAGAAACAAAAATTGTCTGATGAAATGGACAAAAACAAATTACTCGGACAAAATTAAGTCTATTTTATATAGAAGAACGTCGCTGTGGATGTAAAAATAAAAGGTTGAAGACTCATGCTTGAAATGTGTATATACAACTTCAATCTGAATTTACTAATACACTTGGACGTGCATGTCATGCATTTTAAAATAGGGCTTTCTGAATGAAACTCTAAATGTGAAACTATACTTTCCTTTTAACAAATTTATTCTCACTTTATTGAAGGGTCTATTCACAACGGCGGGCGTCTATTCATAAGGGCGGCTGTTTTTTTTTCTCCTTTTCAAATCATTGAAGTTAGTTCTCGTTTGTTTTTGACAGTTCTCCTGAACACCGCGAGGCGGCATGACTAAAGCACAAAAGTACAAGAATAGCTTAAGGCTCATATTACATTTAACATTTCTTAGTAAAGCAAATTAATAACAAATAACATTACTTAGTACAAATAAATACATTACAATTTGAACAGTGTATATCCCGCATACAACCAATTTTCAATTCCATCAACAAAGCAGACAACAACAGCCGCAACAAGACAAAATGGTAGGTATTTGCTTTTTTTTCTCATTAGATATATAAAATAATTATTCTTTACTTTTTTTTAATGGATTTCGAGCCTAAAATGTGCGTATGCCTTCATTTTGTATTATTCCCTCATGTTTTCTTTTTTTTTTGCTTTTAATCTAGCCACAGATCAGTCGTGCCAAGATCGGAAATTTGAGTTACGCAAACAAATCAAATCAATTTGGAAAGGTGAACCCTATCCATGAATAGCTGTGAAAACAAAACAAATTACTAGGGATGTGTTATC
Source organism: Philhelius pedissequus (assembly GCA_910595825.1). Lineage (NCBI taxonomy): Eukaryota > Metazoa > Arthropoda > Insecta > Diptera > Syrphidae > Philhelius > Philhelius pedissequus. The sequence goes on along the minus strand of OU343161.1, from coordinate 142,886,608 downwards.
TTTAGGTTTATAAGAAGAAGAATGCTAAAGTTGGTTGTGGGCGTGTGTCGCTTGCAGGCAAATCCTACTATATATAATCGGAGCCGGCCGGCGTCCGCAACAATCTACTTAAAGGAGGCTTTACATGGATCTGCATCTTCAGACTTGGAGAAAAGTAGAGCGGGATCATAATTTAAAACAAACATAAAAGTAAGACAGGGTACACACTAATAACTTACTTGCACTCTGCTATAACTTTCTTGATACATCTCACAATCAAATATTCTGTGCTGGACGCCTCGCGGTAAGCCTATTGCAAGTGTAAAGGAGCCTTACATTCTGTCTCTCTATTTGAACGACATCTAGTGTACGAAAATGGAAGCGAGGTAGGATGTAGTAGATCGGAACGGTGATGACAAGTCTTCGAAATGTCAGTCAGGGTAAAATAAAACAACAACAAAATAAAATACAAACAAACAAAAAAAAACTAATACATGATCTGCCCACTACATTGTAATCGGGATGGGAATATGTATAAGGGATCGGACGATACGAAAAGAATGAAATGAGGAAAAAACGGAAAAGTGGCCAGTTTGGTCCACCAATCATAGGACAAAAAAAGGGAGCTAGTCTGTGTTTTCTCGAAACATCAGGAGACATTCAAATTCTGGTATCCAGTGCATCCGCTAGCTGATGTAGGTTTTTCTTGTTGGGTGTTAAACTCAATACCTACCGGCTATACGTGAAGTGAAATCACTTGGCTCGATTCATTCACGAGTTTCAAATTCTAACATTAAATAATACCCAAGTGGAATTTTATCGCCTGCGAAACCGTTGGATTATATCAATTAAAAACAAGAATTGTCTTAGTTTTAGGTGAGTTTAAGAGCAATTTATTGAAAATTTTGGATTAAGGGAGTGGTTTTCTTTACCCACTTAGGTTACAACTACGTTTTATTTCTGCGGTCCCAGCTGATAGCCAATGGCTGGGCCGCCACATCCTTTTCTTTGAGTTTATCGTGATTCTTTTCCTGGAACTTAGATTGACTAGTGGAGGACGAATACGAGTCCACAGCCATCCTAGGACATCTCTTCATATTCGGCTGGTGTATAGTTCTTGTGCTCGATCCCAGTCGACTCCTGGTGGAATACACAGCCAGATCTGCGGCGAAATCAGGCGAACCCGTTTCAGGAGTCTCTAAGCTACAGAAGACTTATGGAAGCAAATCCCCGCCAGGTTACCAATGGTCTCTTCTCAAAGGTATTTTTACACAAAAAAAAGACAAAAGCATCCTGAGAACGTGAGTACCTGAAACAGAAAAAAAAAACCAAAACAATATATTAAAAATCGATTAAAAAAAAAAACATCAATTTTTTTAAATATAAAAAAAAACCCTATACAAGTAGTTGCTTTAAACGAATTCAATGTGAAAATCGCTAGAAGGTTATTTCAAGTTTCAAGTTCTATATTAAGTGATTTTTTTCTTATATTCCTTATGTGGTTTACAACATTAAAATTTAGAGAAGTGATTAGTCTTTTCCAAAAATTATCCTTTTTTTTTTTGGTTATATTTTAAAGTACAATATTAAGTAAATCTACATTGTAAGTGAACGAGGTATATGTTCGTCCGGCGAGACCTGTCAACGCGAGTAGAGTGAATTTTGTGATTATATATTTATCCCCCTCCAAGGAGCTCCATGTAGGCAGGGTACTTTAAACCGACATTTGCATATTTCGTCTTTTTGACCTTGAAATAAAAGAAGGTTTTTTTTTGGTAATCTTAATTTGATAGTCCTGTTAGGATATACATCTCGTTTTCACCTTTTTCTAGTTATTGTTTTTGTATAATTGTAAAATTTAGAGCATTCTACGTCAAATTAGTAATTCTTCCTATGTTTTTTTTGGTAATTCTCTTATATTCGCTTTCTGGCAAATTTAATGTTTATATAAATATAATAAAAGTGTCATAGTGACTTTTTGATTGAAATTCTGGGTATTTATTCTGACTTCGGTTAGAGTCATGGTCTATTGAAGTTAAATTTTCAGGGGTGTGGTCGGTAGCTCGATTCTTTTGGTGAAGATGGGTTGACTGAAGCGTGGTGTCAATCGTTAAAAAGGGGGAGTCCAAACATGGCCGTCGGATTCCTAGGCTGGGTGGGTAACGGCTACACTGCACCAACACCGGCAGTACCCTTGAAGTGGTGATAGTCCGTCCGACGTCTTGTTTTTAGATTTCTTGTACTGGCCTGATTTATGTTTTGCTTGCAAGTGAGGTCAAGTTTCGGGGGCAAGATCCCCCCCATTCCGGCGAGCTAACTGCCGCGCTTCACAAGCAGGCCGCGCCCCCCGGTACTTGGCGTTCCTTTTTCCCCTCTCCCCATACTCCCTAGCCTACATCCCTGCCTCATCCTTATCCCACCTATCCTCACCACCGCCACCTATCCTACTTTCCTTTTGCTTGCAACAAATGGCGCCCAACGTCTTAGCTTCTTTTAGCCAAGATTTTTGTAAGTTTTTCGTTCTCGTGATAGTCGAACCAAACTTACGGTGGATTTTCAAGACTCGTAAGTCTGCGTCAGGAAAGTCGTAGACATACCTAGACGTATAGCGACGAGATTTTGAAAATTCACAGTGACCGCGGTTCATGAGTGTTAATTGTTTTTTTCTATTTCGAACTTGCTGTGAATTTGCAAGAGTAGTATGCCCTTACCAAGAAGGTCTCAGACGCACTTGGAAGAATTGCGATGAAATCTTGAAAAATTCACAGTGAGGGGATTCAATCTTATTCGAATTTCCTATAATCTGGACTTGCTGCAAATTTTTAGGTTCCTATGTCTTCGTCAGGAAAGTCACAGACATACTGGATTGAATAGCGGCGAATCCTGAAAGTTTGCAGCGACAACAGAAACCTTTATACGTCCTGTTTCCCTGATTTCCCAAATCCCAATTTCAACTGTTCTACATAAGAAAATTTCAATTTATTTAATTTTGGAATGTTTTGCTAAAGATTCAATTTTGACCACGGTGGCCGTGTTTTGACGGGACGTTGAACATTGAAGCACCGTGCCAATGTCAATTTTTTTTCTCAGTGTTAGTGTTCTGTTTCCCTCAACGTTTCAAGTCTTTCAGCAAATCCATAAGAGACTGACTGGAATTGCGGGAACGGTGAGGAAAACAGCTTCTTGTGTTTCCGTGAATACTTTCTAATTATTTTGATATTTCCTTCCCTACCTCACTACTTCAAGGGATTTAAATTTGTCCGTCTGCTGTCTTATTTTTTTTTTTAAAGATACCGCTAGTATGGTCATACCATGACGCGAAGTAACCACCAAAGACGCTACCGAAAGCACCCCGCATGCCTTATGTGAAAACAAATAGAGACCCAATTGAAAAGAAAATATCGAAGATAGTTAATTTAAGTGTTTATAAAAAACGAAAATTACCCAACCTAGAACCGCATGAAAAGGAAACCTAACTTTTTTGGTTTGTTTAATTTAGCATAGGTTTATCAATTTATTTCTTTAATTAAATGTATTTGTTTATTTTTGAAATAACCGAATAAGTTTCTCACTTTTTCGATACTACATTATTTAGTTTCTCATTTTTTTTAATACTATATTATTATTTTACGTTTGTTTTTGGCTGTAGATTTTTTTTTCTACGAAAAAGAAAAACCAAACACCTTCTTAAAATTATCACCGACTGTAGATTTGGTTAAGTGTTTGAAGTATTTAATAGTTTTTTTTTGAATTGGTATACAAGTTTCCCTCCTAATTTACCTAATTTCATAATGTATCCTATCGCCGGTAACGACAAAGAGGACCGAATCAGTAATATGATTAGAGATACTGATTTAGATGAAAATGTCCGATTAACTAGGTCAGTTAGCCAGCATTTGGACGGTTCTCAGAGGTGTCGCGTAATGCATTCTCCTCTCATTTCTGATCGCCACGTCCGATCCACATCCAATATACCCACTAGTTCTACTGTTCCGATCAATAACGAGCCAATCAACTCCATCGATACAGTGTCTACTCCCTCCTTCAGTAATTTAAGTGGATTAGGTGCCGAAGCATTGCCAATAACGCGCGAAAGCTTCATTAATTTTAACGAAACGGTTGTACCAAATACAGGTAGGACATTTTTCTCTAGGCCAACCAGTGCAAATTTACACCCCGTGGGTGGTTCTAGAGAGATTCTAGAGAGCTTATCTCAAAGACCTCCTACTAGCAAAAGAACCGAAAAACGGGTTGTTTCTGAAGATCTTAAAGCCTACATTAATTTGGCCATAGTGGATGCCATGTCCTCGTATAAAAATTCACTGCAAACGGAAGTTACAAATACTCTCAAAGATGAGATCCAGCAGCAGCTTGGGGGTCTTCTCCGAGAGATAAACCTCGGTCGAGCTACTCAGTTAAGTAATGAACCAGCGTTGAGGCCAGCCCCAGTATATAATTTTCCACCACCAGTCCAGCCATCAGCAGCGCAGCGACCTCAGTCTGATCTAGGTAGAAGTGCTTTTGTACATCCTGGACATCAGCGAAGAAAACCGCAAGAACACATTAGGAGTGACCAGGATAGAATATACCAACCGAACGGTTTCCATAATGATTTCCAGGGTACAACAAGAAATCGACCAAATACCCAAATGCCATACCACTATCAAACGTCGTATCCACCTTACGGATGGTCTGCAGGGGTTAAATCTCTAATAAAGATCGACAAGTGGGGCCTGAAATTTGAAGGTAAGCCTGATGCCTTGACGGTGGAAGATTTTGTGTTTCGCCTCGAAACTCTTCAGGGCCAGTACGGATGTCCGTGGGCAGAAATATTGCGTGATTTCCACCTCTTATTAGCTGGAAATGCCCAAGACTGGTTCTGGCAGTTCCAGCGAAACAATTACCGCCCCGACTGGGCGATGTTGAGAGATGCCCTATTGCGGCAATTTAAAAACCATCGCTCAGACTACGACATAATGCGTGACATCATGGATCGCAAGCAGGGATATTCAGAAAGTGTCGATGACTTCTTGGCTGCTGTGAGTAAGATAAAGTCCCAATTGCGCATACCAATCCCTGAAGTAGAATTGGTGAAAATTTTAAAGAAAAACCTGAACGAGAGGGTCGTGAAGTTGGTATATCCTATGCCGATCTTTTCCTTGGATCAGCTGAGGAACGCCTGTAAAGAGGTAGAGGCAGCGTTCCCGAGGAGGGATCGGGAATTCATGAAACCTCAAAGACCGACTGCAAAATATATGGCCAACGAACTGGAGCGTGAAGACCACTGTGAGTCGTCTGATGAACAATTAGCTGCTTTCCAGTTCGGAGGGCCTAAACCAAAAGCTCCTCCTCGGAAATATGCTGATACCTCCAGTCTGGTGTGCTGGAACTGTAAGACACAGGGCCACACTTATTTTGAATGCGAATCCGACGTAATTAACCTGTTTTGCTTTAAGTGCGGATTAGAGGGAGTAAAAACCCCGCACTGTAAACGATGCAACCCGGGAAACCGATTGTTGAGCGCGAAAACTTCGGGGGATTCGCGTTCGACAAAATCGCAGAACCCCATCTAATTCCAAAACCGGTGATCGAACTCCAAACCAAAATATTAGAAAGCACTCGATTGATAGGGGGCCAAGAAAAAATTACAATTTTAAAACGAGAAACCAGCGAAGATGTCCACAAAACCAAAACAAGTAATCCAAATTCATTTCTTATTAAACCGTTACATGTCAGAATCAAAGAATATTATCACACTAGAGACAGGATATTCAATAACCACACTTATCAACCATCTAAAAAGATACTTAAAGCTAGGGCGAGGTTCAGGGATAGAAAAGTTATTAGGAAGCGTATTGCATCTACTATCTTAGATTTGTCTTCAGATCCCAGACCTTATGCTGTCATTAAAATAGGGAACAAGGAACTCAGAGGCTTGCTTGATAGCGGCGCGAGTGTGAGTATCCTTGGGAAAGATTGCTTCAAACTAGTCGAAGAACTTAAGATCCCCATTATTACATATCGGTCAGGAGTTAAAACGGCAGACGGAAAGAGTCAATTAATTATTGGTAAAGTAGTGTTGAAAGTGCAGTATAAAACCAGGGAAGAGACCGTTACCTTTTATCTAGTGCCAAATTTAGATCAAGAAGTTTATCTAGGGATAGATTTCTGGAGAATATTCCAACTAGCTCCAAACGTAATTAGTGCAATTACGGCCTTGAGTGATGAAGCTTCAGATCTCTCAAATGCCCATCAGTTGAACTCGGAACAGCAGGCCCGATTGGAAGCGGTCAGGCAGAAATTTCTGTGTTTTGACCGTAATGGTCTTGGAAAGACGGCGCTCATGGAACACGTTATTGATACCGGAGATGCGCTCCCTGTGAAACAGCGTCACTACCCTGTTTCTCCAGCGGTGCAAGCCATTTTGTATGAAGAATTAGATAGAATGTTGAGCCTCGGCGTTATTGAGGAGAGTGAAAGTCCATGGTGTTCACCCGTAGTGCTCTTGCGGAAACCAGGCAAAAATAGACTTTGCCTGGATTCTCGCAAGGTGAATGCGCTAACTAAGAAAAATGCTAATCCTCTCCCCAGTGTCGAGGGGCTCCTCAGCCGACTTCCGGATACATACTACATTAGTAGTATTGATCTAAAAGAAGCATTTTGGCAGATACCTCTGGAGAAGCAGAGTAGGGAAAAGACTGCCTTTGCGGTACCGGGAAGACCCTTGTACCAGTTTACTGTCATGCCCTTTGGGTTGTGTAATGCTGCTCAAAGGTTGTGTCAGTTGATGGACAAGGTAATTCCTGCACGACTTAGGGATCGTGTCTTTGTCTATCTTGACGACTTGCTTATCATGGCGCCGGATTTTGAAACCCATATCGCCTTAATAAGCGAAGTAGCCGACTGCCTACGTAGAGCTAATCTCACCATCAACATGAAAAAGTCAAAGTTTTGCTTCAAGGAGCTAAAATATTTGGGCTTCATAGTTGGTGGTGGGAAGCTTAAGACCGACCCTGCTAAGGTAGAAGCAATCGTGGACTTCCCCGTTCCTAAAACCCCGCGTCAGGTCCGAAGGCTGCTTGGTTTAGCGGGGTGGTATCGGAAATTCATTAAAGACTTTTCAAGCCTGACTGCGCCCTTGACGGATCTACTGAAAAAACGAAATGAAAAATTTATAATGACGGAAGAGGCACTGAAGGCGTTTGAGACTCTGAAGACGACATTAACCACAGCCCCGGTTCTCACTCACCCTGATTTCAATAAAAGGTTTTTCATCCAGTGTGATGCATCAGATACGGGAATCGGAGCGGTGCTATTTCAAAAGAACGAAGAAGAAGAGGAGGTTCCGATTTCTTTCTTTTCCCAAAAATTCAATAAAAGCCAGAGAAACTACAGTGTGACCGAGAGGGAGTGCATGGCGGCGGTGATGGCTGTGCAAAAATTCAGGCCGTATGTCGAGGGCATGGAGTTTACGGTAATCACCGACCATTCCAGCCTCAAGTGGCTCATGAGCATGAAAGACCTTAGTGGTAAGCTCGCTAGGTGGAGTCTGTTGCTGCAATCGTATGCCTTCGACATACAGCATCGAAAAGGTAGCCTTAATGTAGTTCCCGACACTCTTTCTCGGGCACACGTAGATTCGCTGGACTTAGGAGAAGTAGTACCGCTAATTGACTTGAACTCTGCTGAATTTCAATCCGATGAATACATGAACTTAATCCAAACGATTAAAAACCATTCCGACGAACTCCCGGATCTTAAGATAGAAGACGGATACGTGTATAAACGCGCGTTTAAACATAGTTTAGGTGGAGGCGTAACGCAGGAGCATAGCTGGCTTCTTTGGGTACCGTCAGGCTTAACCGAAGAACTCATTCACAAGGCCCATAATCCGCCTCGAGCAGCTCACGGAGGAACTGCTAAAACGCTTTATAGAATCCGGCAATATTTTCATTGGCCGAATATGACAGTTCAAATCCGTGAATATGTGTCTAATTGTTCTGTGTGCAAGGAGTGCAAAGCCTCAAATCAAGTATCTCGTCCACCTATTGTTAACTCATTTTGTACTGATCGTCCTTTCGAAAAACTGTATATTGATTTCTTGGGTCCGTATCCCAGGTCAAAATCAGGAAATGCCTACGTGTTGGTTGTGTTGGATCATTTGTCCAAATTCGTATTCTTGAAAGCCTTGAAGAATGCGAACACTACTAGTGTTATAGAATTCTTGCACCACGAGGTGTTTAATATGTTTGGCGTACCCCGAGTAGTCCATTCAGATAACGGAAAGCAGTTTCTGGCGAAAGAGTTCCAAAATCTTTTACAAAAATACGGAATCCAACATTTTAGAACGGCAAACTATGCACCCCAATCGAACGCGGCGGAGAGGGTGAACCGCTCGTTGGTGGCGGCCATCCGGTCGTATCTAAAAACGGATCAGCGCGAATGGGATTATCACCTTAGTGACATCGCTTGTGCCCTGCGAAGCGTGGTTCATGGCTCTACCGGTGTATCACCATATTTTGCGTTATTCGGAACAAACATGGTTACGCACGGTAGCAGTTATGAACTAGCAAACAAATTAAACGCGATTGACGACAGCGAGTTGATGATTCTTCCGAGGCGCGATCGATTGGAATGCATACGGAAACAAATACGTGAAAATATCTTAAAAGCAAACGAACGATCCGCAAAAACTTATAATGTACGAACACGGAAGGTAAGATACCTACCCGGTCAGGAGGTATTCCGAAAAAACTTTATATTAAGCGATGCTTCGAAAAATTTATCAGCCAAGCTAAGCCCAAAATACGTTAAATGCCGAATACTGAAACAAATAGGCAATCATATGTATGAAGTTGAGAATCTGAACGGAAATAAAATTGGCATATTTCACGCGAAAGATTTAAAGCAATAGGTGAAATAAAATGTTGAAAAGTTTTTTTGAATCGGAGTCAAAATATCGATTCAAATTTCCGAAACACACAAGCCCTTCTTATCTATTCCATTTTTGGTAAAACTTCATTTGCTTAAATGTTTCTAAAAATCCAAACTATACCACACTATATACCGAATATACAAAACAAAAGACGACCCGATAGTAACCTTGAAAGTATTGAAATATTTATATAGCCTCATCGGAAGTACCAGACTGTATAAAGTATCCAATAAATAAATATCCACTTCGTACCTGACTTAGAATTAATGTCCCATAGATTAGCTTTAAATTCATACTTCCGAACCAATTATCAACACATAGTAACACATAGTACCTGATTTGTAGAAAATGTTTCATAGCCATAATTTTTTTTTAATGCGCTCGCCCAGTATACTTTATTTCCAGATAAAAGATTTGTTTTCAGTTTATGTTATTTATTAATTTATTTATACTCTTCGTCTTAAAGATTATCCTATTACCAGCTTATTTATTATAATAATTTTCGCTTGCACACTATAACGCCAATTAAATTATTTCATTGGGCATTAGCACCCCAATTTTATATAAAAGAAATTGATTGAATTTTTTTCGACCAATCGGTGCTTCCGAGTCGGTGATAAATCTATTTACATAAACTTAAATCAATAACATCTGCTAGGATTATACTCTACTGAATCTGTGATATGAATAAGACCAAATCTGGGATATAATCCTACCAAAATACAATCTGTGATACTAGTTCTAAGTCGTCGTTCAACTGTATGTAGTTTTTTTTTTAAGCTACTATAAACTAATGGTTTATTTATTTACTAGGCGGTCGCACTCATCCATAGAGGGTATGCCTATATAATGGTGTAAAATAATACGACTCACCGAAACCAACTCTAACAAATGTAAATTGGGTTATCCCGGATTGGGTCATTGACCTTTGTGGGTTGTATTGTATAAATGTTTCCATAGTTGTAGAGTTTGGCGCTTATAGAAAATGCTCCATGACTACGTTAATTGAGTTCTGCTACGCTGATCGAATTCTGCTATGTTGATTGAAGATCCGGCCTTGTAGGCGATTTAGATTTAGATTTGGATACCTTTTGATTCTGAAAAGAGAAATAATAAATTAACTGAGGAAACGATAAAAGTTTTGTCAATATTTACCGAGCACCGAAGAAACTAGTCATCAGGATCCCATAAAATTAACAACCAATGTTGTCTAGTTGTGGGGCACGACATTGATTGCAAAATCTTTGTAACCATGCGACAAAACTAGCGCACAAGCAAACGACGTTGACCTGCTCTTAGATGAATGTACATTTGATGAGTTACTCGGGAAGCATCCTGCGGGGTACGTTTTGATTAAGGGTACGCGTCCGACATATAGCAGTCGACATGTACATATATAGAACCTAGTTCCTTAGGCCCGGCTTGAGTAGGGTGGGTTGACTCCCCACGTTCCATTTTAGGCATACTTACTGCTAAGTTTTTTTCTTAAATATTTGCCGTAGGCCCGCAACTGGTATGAATGAAGGAACCAGGGGGTGTTCCGTATTAGCCGTATTAGTAGGACTGAACTGCGGCCTAAGCGCGACGAAAATTACTTGGCGAGTTTCTCACTTGCCGGTTATGCAGGTATTGTTCGGCGATTGGGGTGTAGATGCTGCAACCTATAAAAGAAAAAAAAATTAAATAATTGGGTATAAATGGTTGAAATAGTATACAAAAAAAAAAAAAGAAAGGAAAATTACATTCACATGTATTTATATATGTAGATACCTACTTACCTTAATTCGGAATAAGCATGTCATGCCTCGCCCTCGCCCAAGTTCAAACAGGAAATGAAAAAAATGAAGGAATGTTTAACAAATAACCCTTTACAAATGGCGGTGGCGCGCGTTCCAAGTTAGAACAAAATAATAGGGGGAAATTTTAGGGAAATTTTAGGGAAATTATTAAAGAAAGGTTCGGAGGCATTTAAATCCCCCAACACATGATTGACATAAAACACAGCCGCATGTCGTTTCACTAAAATTAACGTAGAACTTCGGCAGTAGTATTCCTTCAATAGGAATGCATTAACCACCGAATTGAGAATATATAGCAAGGAGTATGTAGGGGTCAGAGGCAAGAAATATACCATTTCCGCCAAATGTCACTTGTGTGAAATGGGATATAAATGCAAGTGGTGACGGTTTTACTTCAAAAAACACCTCGGGCGACCTCAGGCTTCGTGATTTAATTGGAGTGTATCCAAAAAAATCACGAATTTTGTGCTGGACGCCTCGCGGTAAGCCTATTGCAAGTGTAAAGGAGCCTTACATTCTGTCTCTCTATTTGAACGACATCTAGTGTACGAAAATGGAAGCGAGGTAGGATGTAGTAGATCGGAACGGTGATGACAAGTCTTCGAAATGTCAGTCAGGGTAAAATAAAACAACAACAAAATAAAATACAAACAAACAAAAAAAAACTAATACATGATCTGCCCACTACATTGTAATCGGGATGGGAATATGTATAAGGGATCGGACGATACGAAAAGAATGAAATGAGGAAAAAACGGAAAAGTGGCCAGTTTGGTCCACCAATCATAGGACAAAAAAAGGGAGCTAGTCTGTGTTTTCTCGAAACATCAGGAGACATTCAAATTCTGGTATCCAGTGCATCCGCTAGCTGATGTAGGTTTTTCTTGTTGGGTGTTAAACTCAATACCTACCGGCTATACGTGAAGTGAAATCACTTGGCTCGATTCATTCACGAGTTTCAAATTCTAACATTAAATAATACCCAAGTGGAATTTTATCGCCTGCGAAACCGTTGGATTATATCAATTAAAAACAAGAATTGTCTTAGTTTTAGGTGAGTTTAAGAGCAATTTATTGAAAATTTTGGATTAAGGGAGTGGTTTTCTTTACCCACTTAGGTTACAACTACGTTTTATTTCTGCGGTCCCAGCTGATAGCCAATGGCTGGGCCGCCACATCCTTTTCTTTGAGTTTATCGTGATTCTTTTCCTGGAACTTAGATTGACTAGTGGAGGACGAATACGAGTCCACAGCCATCCTAGGACATCTCTTCATATTCGGCTGGTGTATAGTTCTTGTGCTCGATCCCAGTCGACTCCTGGTGGAATACACAGCCAGATCTGCGGCGAAATCAGGCGAACCCGTTTCAGGAGTCTCTAAGCTACAGAAGACTTATGGAAGCAAATCCCTGCCAGGTTACCAATGGTCTCTTCTCAAAGGTATTTTTACACAAAAAAAAGACAAAAGCATCCTGAGAACGTGAGTACCAGAAACAGAAAAAAAAAACCAAAACAATATATTAAAAATCGATTAAAAAAAAAAACATCAATTTTTTTAAATATAAAAAAAAACCCTATACAAGTAGTTGCTTTAAACGAATTCAATGTGAAAATCGCTAGAAGGTTATTTCAAGTTTCAAGTTCTATATTAAGTGATTTTTTTCTTATATTCCTTATGTGGTTTACAACATTAAAATTTAGAGAAGTGATTAGTCTTTTCCAAAAATTATCCTTTTTTTTTTTGGTTATATTTTAAAGTACAATATTAAGTAAATCTACATTGTAAGTGAACGAGGTATATGTTCGTCCGGCGAGACCTGTCAACGCGAGTAGAGTGAATTTTGTGATTATATATTTATCCCCCTCCAAGGAGCTCCATGTAGGCAGGGTACTTTAAACCGACATTTGCATATTTCGTCTTTTTGACCTTGAAATAAAAGAAGGTTTTTTTTTGGTAATCTTAATTTGATAGTCCTGTTAGGATATACATCTCGTTTTCACCTTTTTCTAGTTATTGTTTTTGTATAATTGTAAAATTTAGAGCATTCTACGTCAAATTAGTAATTCTTCCTATGTTTTTTTTGGTAATTCTCTTATATTCGCTTTCTGGCAAATTTAATGTTTATATAAATATAATAAAAGTGTCATAGTGACTTTTTGATTGAAATTCTGGGTATTTATTCTGACTTCGGTTAGAGTCATGGTCTATTGAAGTTAAATTTTCAGGGGTGTGGTCGGTAGCTCGATTCTTTTGGTGAAGATGGGTTGACTGAAGCGTGGTGTCAATCGTTAAAAAGGGGGAGTCCAAACATGGCCGTCGGATTCCTAGGCTGGGTGGGTAACGGCTACACTGCACCAACACCGGCAGTACCCTTGAAGTGGTGATAGTCCGTCCGACGTCTTGTTTTTAGATTTCTTGTACTGGCCTGATTTATGTTTTGCTTGCAAGTGAGGTCAAGTTTCGGGGGCAAGATCCCCCCCATTCCGGCGAGCTAACTGCCGCGCTTCACAAGCAGGCCGCGCCCCCCGGTACTTGGCGTTCCTTTTTCCCCTCTCCCCATACTCCCTAGCCTACATCCCTGCCTCATCCTTATCCCACCTATCCTCACCACCGCCACCTATCCTACTTTCCTTTTGCTTGCAACAATTCTTAGCGTTCAGGTATGTAGTTTTGAGAAGATAATTTTTGCTATTTTCATTATTTTTAAGCCAACTGAGGTGAATTGGAAAAAAAACTTGATACACTTGCACGTGCATGTCATGCATTTGAACAGTGTATATCTGGCTTAAGTCCATGAGCAGTCCATATGTAATAGGTTCATGGGTATATATGGGGAATTGAATCGGTATTGAATCAGGATTTAGCTCCTTGTATACTTGAAACGGATTAAGGTCGGATTACTCGAACCAATTATATACCTGAATCGAGGAATTGAAGCATCGAATTCACATCTGATTCTTGGTGCATGTGTGCATTGTTCAACAAGTGTTTTTTCTTGTGTTCAGTGGGTTCCCGCTTTCTTTGTGTTTTTGCTGTTGCATGTTTATGATGTTTATTCTGTGACAGTTTTGTCACTTCGATTCGATTTGAATTCAATCCTGCGATACCGCGAGGCCATATACCTAAATCGAAATCTCAAATCGGTCTCGAATCGTGTGCACAATCTCTCATATAACAGGGGTAACAACTGCCGAAATTTCCCGTCTTTGTATGACTCATCTGTGGGTGAAACGTACGAAAGTTTCCGATCTGGGTATGACTTATCTGTGGTATTTATTTGACTAACCCGAAGTAAGAATTTAATTTTAGGTGACTGAAAAAGATATCACTTTTTTATAAAAGATGAGTGAACCGCTTACTTTAGCCAAAGGTATTTGTTTTCTAAGTATATATATAAATATATAAAAATTGGAGTTGGGTATAAACATGTATAAAAGAAAACAAGATTAAGACGCTTCTTTCCTTTATAATTTTATTGACGTCAGCAGAGATCGAAATCCATTAATCAACAATTTGCAGATTTTTAATCTGGTGCCGTCAATAAAATGAGAAAAACGAAGAACTGTCGTAATCTTGTTTTTTTTTCATGGGGTATACCTACAGGTTCTGATCCACACATTATTACTACGATCACGAAATGAATTTATTTTAAATTCATTCGACCCTACCCTCTAATTCTTAATGAACGTACGTGGGATTCGCTTAAAAATGGTTAATGTGACCACAACAAAAACAACGGCTGAATTTTCCTTTAGCGAAGCACGAATTTTAACACACGGATACTTTTATTCGGTAGATTTATGCTTAAAAACAGTAAGTATAACAATTTTAAAGTGAGAAAACTCTTATTTCTCTTTTTAATTAATTTTTATAAAGTTCATTTTTCATACAAAATGTATGCAATTGATGACTGCCGACAACTTTTTTGCGGATACTCCATTAGGGGAGCACGCGTAGAACTTTGATTTTTTTTACAGTGAGCTAGGGGTCCCTATAGAACTGCTTTAAAATAATACGGTGAGGAAACTGTTAAATATGATTACAAAATGTTTTAATTTTCAATTTTGGCCTTAGTACAACACTTGTTCAATTTGTCTTTAAATTAGAAGGTATTTCATATATTCGGTAGATTTATTTTTAAAGATAATAATTAAAACGGTTTTAATATGAAAACAAGTTCTTCTATTTTTAACATATGTTAAACATTTGCAATATTAATACACAATATAAAAAATTCGCGGCAACGAAAAACCGTTTTAACTGTGTTTCCTTGTTAATACTTGCCTCTTGTAGAGTTCTGATAAGTTTTTTTTGTACCTAGGTACTTTAATGGAAACATTTTTTGGATTAAAAGTACAAGTGCAGTTTTTTTCAATAATGAAACTTGCGTGAAAACATTAACTAAATGAAATATCATATTTTTCGGAAAGTAGGTATGCATCATTCTTAAAATACATGTGTACCTACCTATTTACTCTCAGTAAATACCAATTGCATTTAAAAAAAAAAAACATTAAACAAAACGTATGTATAGATAAAAACCTACTTGTGTGAAGTTTTTCTGTAATCAAGTTCACAGCGTACAAAAAGCTCGGGGGGGGGGGGGGGGCATGCTGCCGCCCTGCAACCCCCTGCCCGGTTGGGTTGTAGTCAAGGTTGGGTGTATGCAAAGTTTTTTTTGGATTTGACATGAAACGAAACTACAATAGTACATAGTTTGAAATCAATTTATATTAGCCCAAGAAAAATGCGCATACCACAACACTTACCATACCGAAGTTGCATACAGTCATCTGTGGATGGGTAAACAACTGTCCACACAAAAAAAAATGTTGCCGGTAGTCATCATTTGCATACATTTTGTATGCAAAATGAAAACTTTAAAAATTAATTAAAAATAGAAATAAAACTTTCCTCACTTTAAAATTGTTATATTTATTGTTTGAAGCATAAATCTACCGAATAAAAGTATCCGCGTGTTAAAATTCGTGCATTCCTAAGGGAAGTTCAGCCACTATTTTTTTGTGTTGACAGTTGTTTACCAATCCACAGATGACTGTATGCAACTTCGGTATGGTAAGTGTTGTAGTATGTGCATTTTTCTTGGGATAATATAAATTGATTTCAAACTATATACTATTGTTGTTTCGTTTCATGTCAAATCCTAAAAAAGCTTTGCATATACCCAACATTGACCCCACCCAACCTTGACGCCAACCCAAATCTTATAATTGGCCCAGGCAGGGGGTTGTAGGGGGCACCATGCCCTTCTTACCCGCCGAGCTTTTTGTACGCTTTGAACTTAATTACAGAAAAACTTCACACAAGCATGTTTTTATCTATACATACGTTTTGTTTAATGTTTTTTTTTTTTTAATTTGCAATTGGTTTTTACTGAGAGTAAATAGGTAGGTACATATGTATTTTTAAAGTGATGCATAACTTCTTTTCGAAAAATATGATATTTCATTTAGTTAAAAGTTTTCACGTAAGTTTTATTATTGAAAAAAAAAACTACACTTGAACTTTTAATCCTAAAAAATGTTTCCATTAAAATTTCCCAAAAATAGTACCTATGTACAAAAAAAACTTATCAGGACACTACCAGAGGGAAGTATTAACAAGAACTGTCAAAACAGTTTTTCGTTGCCGCGAATTTTGTATATTGTGTATTAATATTCCAAGCTTTAAAAATATGTTAAAAACAGAAGAACTTATATTTTCATATTAAAACTGTTTGACTTATTATCTTTTATAATAAATCTACTGAATATAAGTATCCGTGTGTGGAAATACGTTCTAATTTAAAGACAAATTGAACAAAAGTGTTGTACTAAAAAGGCCAAAATTGAAAATTAAAACGTTTTTTAATCATATTTAACTGTGTTTCCTCACCGTAATATTTTAAAGCTGTTCTATAGAGACCCCTAGCTCATTGTAAAAAAAATCAAAGTTCTACGCGTGCTTCCCTAATGGAAAGTCGCCCCAAAATAACTATAACTGTTATTTGTGTCAAAGTCGAAACAATTATAGACCCTATCATAGTATCCGATCGGAACGGAAATTTCTCTGACTCATACAAAATGTTTTTTTTATTTTTCATTTTAATGATACAAATTTCACATAAATCGTTAACACCTCCGGAAAATTATTTCAACGTGCGGTTGAAAAGGGTAAAATTAATGTTATATTTCTTATATTTCTAATATTTATTAAAATTCCGCTCCGATCGGATACTATGATAGGGAACTATATGTTTCAAATATTTGTATTAACTGATAAAAAAGTGTGTTGCAAAAGTTATATCAGAAAATGGTAAAGGGCTGACTTTTCATTAGGAGAGAATGCCTAGAATGTTTTTACAGTGAGCTGGGGTCAAGAATAGCATCACGCAATACATTAGTATCGGATCTTGTAGACGGATTATTGTCTGCGTTGCTATTAAAGTAGAACTTTTACCCCTATTGTAATTATCAATTGATGGTTGATGTGTACATACTAAAATTTAAAAATAAACTACCTAATCAATAAGTGTTTTAGTTAGCCATTGATAATGATGCCAACCATTGCTACTTACGAGGTTTTAAAACAAAATTTAAGTAATTATTAATGATCAAATTGGCAATCGCAATATGGTCCTTTGTTTCTATTTTCGATTATCTATATTGGTAATTTTGATTTAATTAAACGACCAAGATGGGCAGGTTTTAGATGAATAGATGCGAATGGAGCTGTGTTGTATTCAATTTGTTTGTTTTGATATTCGTTAACCTTGTCTTTTCACAACACTTTAGGAATAGCAACGTCCTTTTCGGCAAGACCATTACTCTGAACTCTGAGGGTATCTTGGATTTGAAAATATAGTTCTAGTACTGCATTCGTCCGCGAATTGGAATCATTGAAACAAATGGGCTATTGTCTCATCTGATAGATGTTGGGTAGCTAAGGCAATCAGATTATTATCTTATTTATTAACTGATTTTTGGTACATACAAAATCCAATTTACATCTTGTTAACATACTAATTTTTTGCTCCTAAATCTCAAAACATTGCAAAATGCTGTCGGTTAGAGAACTAGTCTATTATAGTCTTCATATAAATTTTCAAATCATAAAACAATACTTTGTTTTAAATTATGACACCTACGATGTAAACGCATTTATTCCGAAGAAATTGAGCTACATCATCGCGCTCCGCAAATGACATTCCATGGACATGGATTACATAGTGACGTTACAGCGAAGTTTGCTTTTCTATGGGGTGTTTTCGGCTGGGCTGTAAAAAAATTAGATGAAATATTTTTTTCAAAGTATCACACATCCTATTGCTAACCACGCCCACGCCCTCCATTGCATGTCTTCGTTCTTAACAATACGTATTAAATAACAGTAGCTAAAATATATTTCAGATATGTATTATTAAAAATAAAAAGGATATTTATTATTGGAATAATCCAACGTTTTATATTAATTATACTGAGCTATCATGAAGTTGCGAAACTCGAGGGCTGAACCTAAAAAATTATATAAAGCTGACCAATATTTACCGTTTAACAGCTCAAACATTTCGCTCTCAGATAATGAATATTTGCTTTAGTGTCTTATATGAAATTTACTAATTACAGGTCAGATGGCTGAAAAGTGTGTCGAGTCTTCAGGTTCGTCCAGGTTGCATAAGGAACATATTATACTACCTTCTTGCCTTCAAGGACAAGCACTGAGGTAAAACAAATTACCTCTGCACATAAGAATATATCTAATTTTTTAAATTTCATTATTATCTATCATACAAGTAGTTGTCGGCAAAAGCAAAGCTAAGTTTTCCATAGAAACATTGTCTGATGTCTACTCTTGCCCTTTCTTATTTCCTTTCATACATCCAAAAATCTTCCTTGTGTAGAAGTTCGCTTAACTTATCAGTTGTTATTTCTAAGTTTAAGTTGTGTTTCTCCGACAGTTTTAAGAGATGCTTATACGATGTAATTTTTGTTTTCATAACTTTAAGACAGTATTTTGGGCAGCATGTGTTTCATTTCAAGTACTTTAGAAATGTAGTTAAGATCTCGCTTTAACGTGTGCAAAAATAAATCAGGAAGACCAGTTTCCAGACCTAATGTGTAGTTCGGAGTATTGTATGGCAATCTGAATAGTTTCTTAATGTGAAATCTTATTAATTTCTCTACTGGCTAATGTTGAATATGTCCCCAGATTTCTGTACCATAACACATAATCGTCCGAGAGACTGTATTAAAAACTTTGAACGTACTAAAATGTATAATTGCCGGGTTGTTCATGAATCTATGCCATGGTAAATTGATACTATTTTTTGCAATAGCTGTTTTTTTTTTGTATAAATGTTTCCTATAGGAGAGTTTAGTTGTTAAATCTAATACCATAATTTTGGATTTATCACGGCTAATATGTAACCTCCAAATATAACAATGTTCATAGAACTTGTTGGTCATGTCTTGCAATTTGAATGGGTTATTGGAGATAAAATTTAAGTCATTCGCATACATAATGCATCTAAGGTTTTCATCGCCTATTTCAATACCCCCACTAATACAATCGATTAAGTCGTTTATGATTAATATACATAGAATTGGGCTTCATATACATCGCTGTTTAACACATGCATTCCTTTCAATCGAATCAAAAGCAGGACTGATCAGCGAAAAAGACAGTCTTTTTTCATGCCAGCTCAGTTCTACAGTGTTAACAAGATTAAACATATTGGCGCAAAATTTTAAACAACCTATTATTAAGGCCTTAACGCGATACTAGTTAAGAATTTACTATATACATAGTAGTCTACTAACTTTTAAACCTTTTGTTAACTAGTAAAATACTAATTAAGCAGATAGCAAACATTTGTAGTGTTTGAATTTTGATGAACACAATCATTGTGTTTATGCTTTGTAAATGAATTATATGTTAATGGAAACCCAACATGTGGTCTAAATAAGTATGCGATGTTTATATTTTAATCATTTAACTTCATTATTTACAAAAAAAAAAAAACAAAACAAAATGTACATCAGCAGGTTTCGAACCTGAGCCCCCGGGTGCAAGGCTGATATACTATCAGATGACATTATGGATTTAGTACGATACTAAAAAATTAAAGTAGCCATTTGGTGACTTTAACTTTAGTTAAATCCTCTTTTTAACCTAGTATCATACTAAAAATGATTTAAAATATTACTAAATCGTGAAAATTTTTTTTTCTAAAGCCAGCTTGGCACTCGTTAAGTATCCCATGTGTAGCTTTCCTTCCTAAAGTACACTGGTTAGAATTTTGGCACAAGTATAAATAAAGCTGAGACAACGGCAGTTTTGGATTGGTTATCTTTTTTTATGTAGGGGGAATATTATGATGGATTTACGATAGTCATCCGGGACCTCGCTTTTTAATTATGCTTCTTCACAAATAAGTCAAGAGTATTCTTGTAGAATTCATTGGGTTTGCGATCTTGGCTCGGTGCTTTGTTGTTGTTGTTTTCGCTCTGTAAGGCTCTAAAAACTTCTTGCATTGTAAATGGTGAGTCTAATATATGATCTATAGCTTTTTGATAGTGACTATCGAACCAATGTTGTCTATAAATTCTTTGTGCTCCAACTTTGGGAATAGAATTATTAATGGATTGTCGAAGTAAGTCGAGAGACATGATGTTATTTTCAATTGGCATTAGCACATTCGTTAACTTAGATTTGTATTGCTCTAAATTCTGTTTACTGCAATTAATGCATGAAATACTGTTTAAAATTACACAATTTGCATCGCTCATCTGTTCCATCAATGTAATCCCTCTACCATTTATTGTTTTATTTTTAGTTTTTTTTTGTTTAGGCTTATGTTTGATTGGAGCATCTTTGAATTAGTAACAATATTTTGGAGCTCCCCAATTGGGTATTAAAATCACCCAGCACCTTGATTTCATAAACACACATATTTCAAAAGTGTTCACAAAATTTTCGTAATCTCCTTCCCAGTTACATGCATTTTAATATAAAGGATAAAATAAAACTCGTCTGCTTGTTAAACTCATTTGAACTAGACAGTTGTTATTGATATTTATAAATTGTATGTTATTATTACTTAATCGGATGCCGTACAAAATACCTACCTTTGAACTGCCATGTTATTAGATTTCTCAGCTGAAACCCAATGCAATTTGAGGCCAGCAAAATATTTGCAATAGCTAATAAAATCTTCCCATCGCTATAAAACGGGCTGCTTAAACGGGCTGCTTTACAACAATATTCTCGACTCTGTAACAATTCCGAATCATTGGAAACTAGCCACCATACTCCCACTTCACAAACCTACAAAACTAAATATATCACATATATTTATGTAAACTAGATAATATAAATGGTTAAAGTCCCATTTCTCTTATTCCCTGTATCTCCAAAGTTATAGAAAAAATAGTTGTCAAAACTTGATCTGGTTTATGTAATCTTTCAATTTAATCAGCGGGAACCAAGTAGTCTTAAATTAACACGGGTTGTGCTGACGCAGTCCTCCACATTGTTTTATTACATCTCGAAACTTCATACTGGCCGATGAACGATGATTTATTTTGAAAAAGCTGTTAGAATCGGCATTCATCAAATCTTGAAATCTTGTAAAAAGTCAAAGCTTGAGGAATTGGCCCAAAATTATATCAAATCTTTTTTGTCCAATTGGCAAATTTGCGTAAGGGCAAATTACTGCTTCCAAGCTTCTTATTCTCTATCTAATGGTATTCCCCAAGGATCACCACTATCAGTTCTTTTTTAATTGCGTTTGATGATGTCAGCTCCAAAAACATTAGCAATTTGATCACTGTATCTATAGTCGTAAAAAATTATTTTATAAATTATAATGGCGTTAAATTCCGCTGGAAATGAATTCCCACAATAACGGGAATTTTTCGAACCTAAACTTACATTTTTCGGGTGGAATTCGCAATAAGCAAGTTTTTGGGATGTGATGTTATTATGAACAAATAAACCTTAAACAGAATTCTGTGATTTTTTAAGCATATTTATTAAAACAACTGAAATTGTTCTATTATTTATTAAAGACATACAAAAATCTATTGAATTGATCGAGAAATTGCAAGCATGTGGCGATTTTCCTACAACGAAATTAACAACGCTCCAAAAAGTTTTGCAAAGTGATTTCCTAAGCGCTGTGAGAGAAGTGTACGAACATGTTTTTGAAACAGTAGATATGCGAGGATCTCAAGATATTCGTGCATCTGCGACAGCAAAAGCTACTGTCGCTGCGTTTGCTGCTAGTGAAGGACACGCTCATCCTCGCGTAGTTGAGCTTCCCAAAACGGAAGAAGGCAAGCTTTATTTTTAAATAGTTACAATATACATATTAATATTGTAATTTTCTTTATTGTTAAGGTTTGGGATTTAACGTAATGGGTGGAAAAGAGCAAAACTCACCAATTTATATATCTCGTATAATACCTGGAGGAGTTGCTGATAGGCATGGAGGGCTCAAAAGGGGAGACCAATTGCTTTCTGTTAATGGAGTGGTAGACTCAGTTGAATTATAAAAAGTTAATTAAATTAATATGAATATTTTAGTCTGTTGAAGGTGAGAATCATGAAAAAGCTGTGGAACTCTTGAAGCAGGCTATGACCTCAGTTAAACTCGTAGTTCGATACACTCCCAAAGTCTTGGAAGAAATGGAAATGCGTTTTGATAAACATCGAACAATTAAGCGCCGACAATGTCAAGACTAATATAATTTGCACTAAAATTTAAAATATACGTTGATAATAAATTAACTCTTAACTATCCACCACCCCGTTTGATGTTATATCATTCAGGACTGGAAGATCATAATTCAAAATATCATAAAGGTAATCCCAGTGGGCACTTTAATTCCAAAAAATTCTATTGATGGAATTTAATAAAAAAAAAATTACTAGCATGTGTTTCTCTTTCAGCATATAATTTTTTATTGACAGCTGTCCAAGTAGGAAGAAGATTATTTTAAGCTCAGAATTTTGTATTTAGTTTAATATTATGTTTTTTTTATTTTTCCGCGGGTTGGCGTAAAACTTTCAAAAGGCTCTATGAGAATTGAAAAACGCGTCCTCATAGGTATGTGAGATTCTTGCTTCACTTAAAACACCACCGCCTCCCGATTACAACTAAGTTGAAACTTATCTAGCAACTTATTTTTAACGAAATTAGTCAACGTGTTGCAGCAAACTATCGGTGATAGTTTCTGATTATACCTCGATTTTAAAGCAGTTTCCCGTTTAGTATTGTATTGTATTGTATTTATTTGATATAACAATTAGCATATTAAAACATTGTTTTTAGGAAATGCTAAGCTCAATTACAATTTGTGATTTAATTTAATAATCTAATTAATTTAAAATTCATGAACTATAGTTATTTACATTTAAACATAAAGCAAACATATGCATTTAAGAATCAATTTGGCGTCTGATGTAATTACTTATCGCAATTCTAAACCTACTGCAGTCACGTATCCTCCTTAGCTCGACTGGTAGGGAGTTCCACAAACCAGCAGCATAAACGAAAAACTGTCGCTTAGAAACTGTAGTTGAAGCTTGGCGTGATAAGAATTCGGCTTCTTTCCGAACGAGAGAAAACTAACTTTTCGAATAGATACTCAGTGTCTGTTTCCATTATACCCCAAACAAAAATATTAACACTTAAGGCGCCAGTTATAGCTTTCATTGAAACTCATCATTGAAAACTTTGACTACCCATTCTGAGGCACTTAAACAAACAAAACTGATATCGTTTTGGTACTAAAATGAAGGTAATAAGATATATAATATTTTTTGTGAAAAAAGTATTTTAATTGCTCTACCACTTTCTTGTAAATTCACTTTTGATTTTTCAATGATGAAAAGCGTTTTCAATGATCATTGAATGATCATTGTAAAATCAAAAGTGAATTTACAAGAAAGTGGTAGAGCAAATAAAATATTTTTTTGACAAAAAATATTATATATCTTATAACCTTCATTTTGGTACCAAAACGATATCAGTTTTGTTTGTTTAAGTGCCTCAGAATTGATAGTCAAAGTTTTCAATGATGAGTTTCAATGAAAGCTATAACTGGCGCCTTACTGTCTAGGTAGTTTTATAGTGGCATACAGAAAATTTTGTTTGTATAGCTTGAATATTTATAGTTTCCAAAGTGTTTTTAAAGTTTAATCAAACTAAGACGAAAGAAATTGGCAATTAAAATCTACATATTCCAAGGTGAGCTAATATTTGTTAAGAATACTTCACAATAAGCTATACAAAAAATTATGGGTATCAAAAGAACACCGCCAAGCACAATAGCAGTACCAAACAACAAATGAACCACAATAATCAAGGTCCTAAAAGCAAAAGGTTATTTTCGGAGGTTTCCCCTCAAAACCATTCGAATACTGAAAACTTGGAAAACGGAAACATGCAATTTGCTGCTCTAAAATCTGCCAACAATATCTGACATCGCAGAAATAACAACAATAATGCAGGCGCTGCAACAAAATAATGCGGAACTACAGCCAAAGTGCAACAAATGGAGGATAGATGCGTCACACTTGAGCGACAAATAGAGTATCTCGAACGAAACAACAACGAAAATAACTTGGTCTTGCATATCCCATTTCAGCAACAGGACGATAATCATTTGAAAAGGCAAAGAATTTGTGCATGGATCTGCTTAAACGAGAGAATCCATCTCGTATAAAACGAACGCGCTTAATTCGCTCCAGAGACAACAGGACGGCCAATAATATTGTTGAAATGCAGGAAAGCGATGATGTGCCCATCATCCTCAATGCTGCTATGAGTTGGAAAAACACTGGGATATCCATCCACCGAGATTACACAAAAGCAGCAAGAGACAAACGAAGACTTCTATTACAAATAAAAACAGATATAAACACAAAAAACAGAAACATTTAAGTTCTAATTCGAGGAAAAACATTGCAAGTTAACAAAAAAACATTTTATTTGGACAAAAACAATAACTTAAAATGCGACGGCGAAGAAGGAATGCACATACTACAGCAGATAGTTGACGTTTGTACCACAGCCAACCACAATTCAAACGAAAAACGTTATGAGAGAGAACAACACAATAGGTGTTTTATTTGGGATCTATCCAATTGTACCGTAAGTAATTCCCAAAAAAACGCATAGACCGTAGCTTTTTTGTTTTTGTAAAAATGGTACCCCTGCACAGCAGTCACAAGTAATGAAAGAGTCTTGCAAAGTAAAATTAAGAAAATATCAAAATTATGAACAATAATTAGCTTTTATTCATATAAAATAGAAAGTAGAAAAACGTACCAATATTTAATTTATGTGCAAACCTATTTCTTGTTTTCATTTTTTCTGCATTTGCCATTTCAAATTCTAACATTCATTTTGCACCAATAGAAAGGAAATGATAAGTAAATGGGTTTGTTCAAAGACTATGGTCCAGTCCCTTTTTACACAGTAAAATCTTTGTATTGCTTTAAAAATATTCTATGCCTTTCACACGAGGAAACGAAATTTCCGGGGATTTGATTGTTTCCTTTATGTTTCTTGGTTTTAAACGCACACTACAACGTAGTTTAAATTGTTTACTCCCCTTACATTTCCCCTTTATATTTCAGGCTTTTATTTTTTCTGTGTAGATCGATAGCTAGAGTTTTATTTTTCAAGTCAATTTACAAATTTATTTTCTGAGTATGTTTTGCTTTCAATTAAATATTCACTCATCAGACTGCACTTAACATACGCGGAGTAAGGAACAAATAGTTAACATTTGGTTTGCCATTTCCATGCACATGTCCAGAAAAACAAACAATGGGATGACAAAAATGTACGCCCAGTCCATGTCCATTTAGTGAAGCGAATACAGTCCATGGCCAAAGTCCATTAAACAGTGAAGAAAAAGTACATTTTGTGAAGTTCAGTTGCCGCTTAGTGCGTTTAGGCTAAGCGCTCACATGCAATTTTTCCGAAACGAAATAGTTTAATCACTAGTTGAACGATGATCGCGCACATAAGCAACTTAAAATCAATCAACGAGATAAACCAACACACACAATATTTTGATTTAATGTGCGCGCGTTCATTATAGTTCGGTGTGATACAAACTGAAGAACTTATTTAGGGCGATCGCTCGATTTGTGATAAAACACAAATTTTTAAGTTGCTAGAATCGCGGACTAAATAGTTTTTGCATGTGCGCGCACTCTTATATAAGGCCATGGTATTCACTTTAGCAACCAAACTGTTGCAAAACTAAAAGTTGCATATTTGCGCGCCTAAGCCTAATAGCTCATAGAATTTCATACGAAAAAATATTTTGCGGTGCAGTGTCGAGCAGTTCCTCTATAGTGCAGTTCCACCCAATGAGGTTTGTCTTCTCAAATTGCTTTTTTGTACATATAAATAAAAAGATGATTTTTTTGCACCAAACTCCGTTTATTTATAACTATCAATCAAAATTGAACACAAAGCGAATATTGGCCTTAAGTTAGGGGCCAGTTATAGCGATCAGGCAAACGCATCAGGAAAAGTTGAAACAATATGAAAGTGACTATTTTTTCCCGATGGTCGTTTATAGCAAACAGGAAAAATATGTCAGTTGGCAAGTTTCACTTCTAGTCTGCCATCAAGTTTTCCTGATTGAAACAACCACGAAAAAGTTTTTCGTCCACAATTCTGTCAATGGAACGAGAGAAATTGGGACCCAAATCATTGGAATGATTTGTTCCATTTTGTGTCAAATGGCAATCAGCTGGCACGAAAAATTAATTTTCATTAAATATATTTTTCACAAAAAATTGTTCTATTGCAAATATTTTTTGCAAAAAAAAATTCTGAGTTATTCGTCATCGATTAGTGTACCATTTGTATTTAAAAACGCGAGAAATTATCATAAATTATCCATTAGAACTTTTTCTTGATTCGTTTTCGTGATAGCGATCACTGTCCCCTTAGTCAAAAATAAAAGTAAAACGGAAATCATTCAATAGATATTGTTTTTTTTTATAAAATAGAACTCAAAATTTGTTAAAACAGCTTATATTTTA
Organism: Philhelius pedissequus; assembly: GCA_910595825.1. Classification (NCBI taxonomy): domain Eukaryota; kingdom Metazoa; phylum Arthropoda; class Insecta; order Diptera; family Syrphidae; genus Philhelius; species Philhelius pedissequus. The sequence goes on along the minus strand of OU343161.1, from coordinate 142,859,821 downwards.
TTAATGGAGTTATCTAAGATTTTAGAAATATAAACTGGCCAACTATAAAAAAAAGAAAAAAAAAAGAATCAAAAAGATCGATTTGTCTTATGAATGAAATTAATAATAGGTGTGTTTTATTGGGAAATTTATCCGCCGTAAGTTTATCCGTCGTAGCATTTTACATACAATTCGCTACGGTCGATAAAAAGCTAAAGTAGAAGCTACGGTGGATGGCTAGATGACGTTTATTCGAGTCTCGAATTTGATTTTGTTAGTTTTGTTGGTACGATTGATAATTAGGTTGAATCTCGATGGATGTGTTCATGGAGTGTTATAATTTTTAATTTCATTCGTAAGACAAATCGATCTTTTTGAGTCTTTTTTTTTCTTTTTTTTTATGGTTGACCAGTTTATATTTCTAAGATCTTAGATAATACCATTTTTTAATAAATTATAAGCTGTTCTTCTAAAAAGTTTCTGACTTTTATTATTAAAAAACTATATTCTTTGCTCAATTATTTTCTGGTGTACGTCTAAAATTCCACTTATATCTGCAATTTTGCATACCCCTAATGTCAATTAATCAATTTTAACAAATTTCGATTTCGATTTTGAAAAAAAAAATCAATATCTATGGAATGAATTCGGTTTTACTTTTATTTTTGACTAACTAAGAGCAATATTCGTTTTGTGTTCAATTTTTATTGATAGTTATAAATAAACGGAGGTTGGTGAAAAAAATCAGCTTTCTATTTAGATCTACAAAAAAGCAATTTGAGAAGACAAACCGCATTGAGAGGAACTGCACCATAGAGGAACTGCTCGACACTGCGCCGCAAAATATGTATTCGTATGAAATTCTATGAGCTAAAATGCCAGGCGCGCACATATGCAACTTACAGTTTTGCAACAGTTTGGTTGCTAAATTGAATACCATGGACTTATATGAGAGTGCGCGCACATGCAAAATTCAGTCCGCGATTCGAGCAACTTATAAGTTTTTGTTTTGGCACAAATCGAACGATCGCCCCAAATAAGTTCTTCAGTTTGAATCACACCGAACTATAATGTAACTGCGCGCACATTAAATCAATATGTTGTCTGTGTGTTGGTTTATCTCGTTGATTGATTTTGAAGTTGCTTATGTGAGCGATCATCGTTCAATTAGTGATGAAACTATTTCGTTTCGGAAAAAATGCATGTGCGCGCCTGGCCTAAGCGCACTAAGCGGAAACTGAACTTCACAAAATGTGCTTTTTCCTCACTGTTTATGGACGTTGGCCATGAACGGTATTCGCTTCACTACATGGACATTGACTGGGCGTACAATTTTGTGATCCCATTGTTTTTTTTTCTGGACATGTGCATGGAAATTACAAACAAAATGTTAACTATTTGTTCTTTAATCCGCTTATGTAAAGTGCAGTATTATCTCTGTTGAGTGAATATTGAATTGAAAGCTAAACATACTCAGAAAATAAATTTGTAAATTGACTTGAAAAATAAGACTCTAGCTATCGGTCTACTCAGAAAATAAATAAAAGCATGAAATATAAAGGGGAAATGTAATCGGAGTGAAGAATAGTGTGCGTTCAAAACCAAGAAACATTAAAAGGAAACAAGCAAATCTCCGGCAATTGTGTTTCCTCGTGTGAAAGGCTTTGTCGGTTTTTAAAGCAATACAAAAATTGCCCTGTGTAAAAAGGGATTTGACCATAGTCTATGAACAGACCCGTTCACTTATCATTTCCTTTCTATTGGTGCAAAATGAATGTTCGAATTTAAAATTGCAAATGCAGAAAAAGTGAACACAAGAAATAGAATTATGTTTCAATTAAATTAAATATTTATATAATAATATAAATATTGGTACGTTTTTCTACTTTCTATTTTATATGAATAAAAGCTAATTATTGTTCCTAATTTTGATTTTTTAATAATTTTACTTTGCAAAAGACTCTTTGATTACTTGTGACTGCTGTGCAGGTGTACCATTTTTACAAAAATAAAAAAGCTACGGTCCATGCTACGGTCGATGCGTTTTTTTGGGAATTACTTACGGTACAATGGATAGATTCCCAATAAAACACAGCTAATAATTATAACATTCCATGAACACATTAACCAAGATTCAATCCAATTATCAATCGTACCAACAAAGCTAACAAAATCAAATTCGAGACTCGAATATACGTCAACCAGCCATCCACCGTAACTTCTACTTTAGCTTTTTTTTTGCTGAGGTGCAGGTTGTTGGCAGCAACCAATAATCGCTGCATCGCAGGGTGTTTTAATCTTTATCTGGGACAATCGTGAGGTGTTGATAATCGGATCCCATGATCGAGAAAACTTAAAACTGTTGTCCAGATTGAAATTTTATGATGCTTTATCTCAATCGCTTCGCGTACTAACCGTGGGATGTAGTGGGTTTCTTGAGCTTAAACCATTGCCTGCCCAAAATGAATCCAGTGATGTTCATCTGGATTGTCCAAGATATACTAATGTGCTCTTTTAAGCGGGTGGTAATACTCCTTTGTGTTTGTCCAACATATGAAGACCCACAGCTACCAGGAACTGCATATGCGCCAGGTGTGTGAACAGGAAATTGGTCTTTAGGTGACAAAAGTTAGCTTTTTACCTTTTTTGGTAGTATATATATGGATTTTATAACATATCTTTTTAACACTTTTCCAATTCTATCCACCTCATCCTTGACGTATGACAAGAAAGCTTTTTTGACGAGTTACTCTCGTCTCTGTCCTGTGACACCACTGGCTTCCACGTTCTTTGCTTCTTGGAATATATATTCGATCTAAGAACGTTGTCAAGCAAATTTAGTTCCGTAGGTAAATGGTCATTATCACATATTTTGTGAGCGGGCGAAACAGCGTCGAAACTACAGATCTTAAGTTTTCCAGCAGGTGATAAGTAGGAAGTAGCATGTAGGCACATATTAGTGTTCGTTTTCCTGCGGTAGATTGTATGTCCTAATGTACCATCCGTTTTTCTAATTACCTTTACATCCAAAAGGCCCATTTTGCCATACGTCAAGGGTGCGACGGATAGAATTGGAAGTGTTAGAAAGATATGGTATAAAGTCCGTATATATACCACCAAAAAAGGTAAAAAGATATCTTTTGGCACTAAAAGACCAATTTGCTCTTCAAACACCGCCGTATATGCATACTCTTGTAGCTGTGGGTCTTTATATGTTGGACAAACACAAAACAGACATGGCAGGGCGAGTGGAGGGAGTCTGTATGGCATTAAACTGGACATTAAGAAGAGTTGGGGATGCAACTTTGTGAAACGTCTAAGCCAAAATTTAATTGAAATATCATCTGAAAGGGGAAAAATGCTTGTCTTTTCAACGTACATCAATTGCAATAAATGGATGGAAGACTTTACGAATTTGTATAACTTGCTACTGGAAATTGGAAATAACAATGCATTGTTTGTAGGCGATTTTAATGGGAGAGTTGGTGATACACAAATCCTTAATGTTGAACCGGAAAAAAAACCAGGATCAATTACCGAAACGAGATCCTCAAAAGGCAAACAAGTAGATGGAAACGGGAAAAAACTCATCGAAATGTGTGAAACCATCGGACTCACACTAATTATCGGCCGCACCAAGAGTGACAAGGAAGAACACTTAACATTCATAAGAGGTTCTGCCTGCTCAACTATCGACTACCTTTTCGCCAAAGGATTAGGACTTCAGTGTGTTCACGACTTAGAAGTTAAAGAACTCACCCATTCCGATCATCTGCTAATCTCTTTCGCCTTAGAACTGGACTCGCAAACAGTCAATACACCTGATGAACAAATGTCGCTGCTGCCTAGACTTAAATGTATCGAAAAAGAAAAATATACCTCAAATCTATGCATCCAACTACTCAATCGGACTGTTCAAAGAAGCATGGAACCAGTTATAGGGATAGACACGATCACAAACTGCATAGTCGAAGCTGCTGGCCCACTCCAAACGAAAACAAGAAGCAAAGGAAAACAACCATGGTATGACTGGGAATGTAATGGTGGTAGGAAAAAAACTTTTGAGGCACTGAAGCTATTACGAAGAGAAGGCTCCACAATTGCTAAGTTAATGTATCATGAAGCAAACACATTATACAAAACAACATGTGCACATAAACAAAAGGCCCATCTGTTAGAACATGCAAAAGAGAGTAAAGTTTTCTGGAAGATAGCTAAGTCCTTAAATTGGTCATCTTTTGGATGTTTCATTGAAGTGGAAGAGCCTATTTTAGCTGAATATTTCAAAAATCTTTTGAATAGGAATATCACTGGAGATTTATTGCAATATGCACTACCACTTCTGGAAGTGGAATCCCAAGATCGGCCAATCATGCAGACGGACGTAACCAGTGTCATAAATCGCAGTAGCCCAAATAAAGCACCAGGCGAAGACCATATACCTTGCGATTTTTTCAAAAACGCGACGGCATAATCTTTTCAATACTGAAAAAAGGTGATCCGATGGAACCTAGCACCTACAGAAGAATTTCTTTTCTCAACACTGTCACAAAAATCTTCACAGGGATTCTGCTTGAAAGACTGCCGAATTAGATTCATGGAAACAACTGCCTTAGTGAGTATCAAGCCGCGTTCCGAAAAGGATACTGCATGGTTGATAACATCTTCATCCTCAGTAGCATCGCTCGATTCCATTTAGATAGTGGGAAAAACTAACCCCATGCGTTCTTTGTGGATTTCAAGGCAGCTTTTGATAGCATCGACAGAAAAGCCTTAGTCTACAAACTGAGCAGCCTGGGGGTGTCTACGAAAATGCTTAAAATACTGCAAAAGCTCTACGATGGGAACATTTCAGCGGTGTGGGATGGAAACATATTGCCGGAATGGTTTGAAACTGAAACGGGAGCCAGACAGGGATGCCTTCTTAGCCCACTTTTATTTTCGCTGTTTTTGCATGACCTGACTGACTATATACCTGGAGGAATTTCTTTCGCTGAAATAAGGATTAAGCTCGTAATGTACGCGGATGACATAGTTATTCTAGACGAAAGTCCAAATACGATGCTACTGATGATCAACAAACTCCAAGCATACTGCACTTTCTGAAACCTAACTGTCAACACTGCGAAATCAAAAAAAAATCATCTTTCTAAACGGAACGGGACGTTACGCACAAAATGAGAATTGGACCTGGAACAACGAAGAAATAGAGAAAGTTAAGGATACTTGGGCGTTCTCATTACACCCCAACTTTCGTTTAGGAAACATCTCCAAGAAAAATTAAAAAAAGCAAAACGAGCTATAAACTGCAGCTGGAGTGGATTCCTACGCAGAAAGAAGTTGAGCGCTAAATATAGAGTATTCCAAGCAGTGATGAGAGCCATCATGTGCTATGCGGCGCAAGTTTGGGGTATCTGGCAGTTTGAGGAAGTGCAGAAACTACTCAGATAGTTCATTAAAAGAATGTTAGATTCACATAAAGCACACCAAACTACATGCTTCACATCGAAACGGACATACCACCACTGTACATTTACACGTTAAAGGTACACTTCGACTATATCCGCAGGGTGTTGACGCAACCGACGCACCGCCTTGCATTCAAAATCGCCAAACACCTCTAAGAACAAAACATGCAGTTTATCAGCGAGTGGTCGAGACTAAGCAGAGAAAACACAATGTTACTTTAATGGAAATAAGCGATGCAGAGTGGAATAGAACGCAGCAGGATACTGCAAAAAATCCGAAATGTCCAAGTAACGGTCTTTCGGAGGCAAAGCCAAGAGAACCTTACAAGGGATACTTACAAGTTACTCCAGCACAATCTAGGGTCTAAAAATTATTTCCACGATGGAAATAGTCTGGATATGATATCCACCATCTGCAAGACAAGAGGTGAACTCCTACCACTAAATAACATGCCATATAGAACGAACGTAGATTCTACGTGTACTTTTTGCAATCTCAGAGAGAGGGAAGACATTGAACATTTTATTGGAAAATTCTCACTGCTGAAAGAAATCTGAATTGCGGTCTGGAAAAAACCCACACTAGAAACCGAAGACACCATGCAAATCCTAAATAGAAAAAAAGTGGAACCACCTCTCCACCTACATAAAAACAACACTTAATTATCGAAAACAAATAATAAACGAAACTTTTTAATGAATCAATATAATTATTACTACAATGTGGTTAGTCCAAATATAAGATCTTTATTTACCTTTTTAAAATAGAAAATACTCTTTTTTTCCGGCTAACGGCAACAAAACAATGCTCTAATGTGAAATCTGTACAAATTTATAATCTAAAGAATTAATAAAAATCACATATTACTACTAATACAAAGGAGTATTACCACCCGCTTAAAAGAGCACATTAGTGCTGTGATTTGTGAGCATATTGTTACGAGCTGGTTTGACTTAAGGTCCTTGCTGGTACAAAAAAATAAAACCCTAGCTCAGCGACGGGTGTGGTTCTTGGACCAAGAGCTCGCTACAAAAAAAATGTTTTACCAGCCTTATTGCATCTTGTTGGTATTGATGCGCGAGAAATCGCCTCTACCCTCCCTGCCTTGGTTGACTCCCTCGCCAGAGCAACCCCTTTCCAAGGCTTCTTCCTTCCTCAGTTCATCACCCCTCACATCCAGATCCTCCCATCCTTTACATTAAGGCATTTACTTCCTCATCGTTTTTCTAAACTTACATTCGACGAAATTTATAAATCCAATGATTCATTTTATCAATTAACATTCAACCTTTATTATAATGTATAATTAAACTCTGGTCGCTTAGGTACATATGTAAGTAATTATAAGAAAATTTATGCCCACTCAACAAAAATTTTAAAAAAAAATCAAAATTAAAAAAAAAACAATATCTATATTTTAAAGTGGCAACCCGGTTTCTTTGAATTAAACTTTTATTAATTTTTTATTAAATCGTCTTCGATTTATTGTTAATTTGGTGACGCGGTTCACTCTTTTGTCTCACTTTATCTCTAAATTATTAATTACATTGATCCCCCTTTAAATAACCCCCTTTTCACTTCGCGAATTGATTTAAATCGTAAATAGTATTGCTCTTATTTTTTTTGAGCGTGCATATGTACATATATATGTAACAAAAAATATTCAAATTTGCTTCAAATTATATTTTCGTATTACAACCAAACTCACCTCCTGAAATCCAAATGTAGTGGCCACTGCAGCTGGACGATCTGGTTGACGAGAATAGGTACTTATATTCCTTGTTGTACGAAGCACTTTATTTTATCATCAATATGCTGTACCTAAAGATTATTTTTTTTTGTGCGCGAAATGAAATCGATAATTTTAAGTACGTTTCGCGAATTAATATCTCTTAATTGAGGCTTAATTCAAAAGGTAACCACCGTTAATAAATTAAAATTACTAATATTTAATTTTTGTTTTCTTCTGAAGGAAGTTTTGCAAATTATTTAGTAAAAGAAATAAAAAGAATTTAATATATTCTTTTTTTTTTGTGAAGAAATAAAAAAAAAATGTTGTTTCTGCTTTGGTATGGAATTGAACCTGGGACACCTGAATTTCCGATATTCTCGGTATGGGTGGTTTTACCACCTGGGCTATCGTAGGTAAGCAACAATTGCTGCCGAAACTTCTGCTTTGTTCTGATGAACGGTGTAGGTACCCTATACGGTACGCTGACCGTCGTTGTGCCGCTTTAACTGTCTTGGCCTTCCTTTTCTTTCTTTTTTTTTTTTTTTTGGGCACCTGGTACTGTTGCACTTGGTTTTAATTAAGCTTTCCGGGAACCGGGATAAATTAATCGAGCAGCCGTAATAATTTACGACTGCCGACTTTTTCTAATAAAAAAAATGAAAATTTTATAGGACGGCTGATTTAGAGCGGTTTTTTTAAAATAAACTTACCAAGTTTATATATAAATATTTAAGGCGTTTGGGTATATGTACTCTTGTAGGTACTTTTTTTAATTTATTTTAACACAGAATTCGTTAATAAAAAAAATAAAATTTTCTTTAATAAATATGTCTGGTCTGTTCAAGTACTCGCTATAGAATAAAATCCTACTTCTTTCTTCATCATACTTTTCCCTTACAATTTGCAGCCACCATTCTACAGAAATATCTGCTAAACCCATCTTTCCAGGATCGTTGACCTAATCAGGCGTTAATCCCTCTCTTAATTGAGATTGAGTTTTCGAATTCTGTCAGACTCAACTTTTAAGCCTAACTCGCCCTGCAAGGAAATTTGCAAATCAGCAGGTGTCTCTTTGAGTCGTAACCTTTGGACACACTCTTAATCCGGCACAAGAAAATACCAACTAAAAAGAAAGGTTTCGTATCTCTCTCTCTAACCAAATGAATTTCTCTTATTTTCATATTATGTATTCTTTTTATTATTTTATTCATACAAAAGTTACCCTTCTCTATCCTATACAAAAAAATCTAACAATCAAATAATATGCCATGTCGCTGTCGCGCTGCTTATTTATATCGTTGCTGTCGATCGTCGGGATGGCTAGTTTGTATATTATTTTGTTTTTAAATAATTCGGTAACAGGGCTTTGCTTTTTTCATATAATATAGTTATATGAAATATGCAAACGAACCCACGTAAATACTGTTCGGTCGCGAGTGAATAAACCAAAGTGCAGCTCGAATAAAAAAAAAATTTGCTTTAAACGCGTTCACTGCATTGTGAAGTGCAAAGTACAACGAAAATCCAATTACAAAAACATCAAAAGAAAAGTGAAGTGAATGTTTTGTTTAAATAAATGCAATTTGTGTGCAAACAAACAAGTAAAATAGATAAATAAAAAAAATGGAATTTTATAAAAAATGGAATTTTATAAACAAAACAAAATATCTTACAAAAAAAATGAATGCCATTAGTGTGAAAGTGACGGCATGTTGTCGTATCCCTGTTTAGTGTCGTGTGTAAACGAAACCGTGCGATAACCAGAGTATAAAGGTTCCGTTTGAATAAGAATAAATAATGTAATTGTGTTACCACAGCAGTCAACAAAAAAAATGTAAACAAACAAAAAAAATATAGATAGCTGCTTAATTTGCTCATATGTACGTATGTACATGCTGTTTTGCCGTCGGAAAAACAAAATAAATTTCGTTTAGCCGTAGGAAAATCAAAATTAGTGTTGTTGTGCGGTCGGTTTTGTAAAAATGTGTTTAGTCGGTGTTTTTATAGTCGACAGGAAAAGAAATAAATAAAAAATTTGTCGATCAGGTACAAAAATTAAAACCTTGTCAACATCTACCAACGTGGGTCGCGAACCCATTAACATAGCCGGGAGTTCATCAGTACCTATTAGATAAGTTAAAATCATATTCTGAAAATTAAAATCGATACTTTGTGGATGTTTTCTTTTTCTTTTCAGATACTTTATTGCCGTATGTCCTTGGCATGAAATATGCCTAAAGCTTTTCCAGCGCGTGTCTCTAACTCATACATACAATTGCCGACGGCTTTTCGTATGCGGGATTTTAAACATTTTGGAAGTAGTTTGGCATTTACTCCCTTCACGAAATTACTTTGGGCAAAGTTTCGATGAAAAACCTCTTGTCCTTCTCGGTAAGTCACTTGTTTTGACCTTGAATTATAAATATTTTTAGACTTAACGTATGCCCTGACTATATTATCCGACAATTTCTGTCTGGCAAGGGCAGTTTTAAGTGCGTTAGGCAGGGCTAACATTTCCGGGTCTTGAAAAGCATTTAAGTCTCGTAACAATCGGTACGTTGAGCCGTGTGAAATCATGTTCTGACCAAAAAGAGCGAAGTATGGTTGACAACCTAACGAATCGTGCACGTCAGAACGCAAAGCGCACGCGATACTGGACAGGTGCACGTCCCAGTCATTTTGCTCGTTGGAAATCAACACTCGGAGTTTGCTCAAAACGCTACGATTAACACGCTCGGAAATATTAGACTGTGGAGAATACACTGCTGTTCGCACATGCTTAATGCCATAGTTCGTCAAAAAGCTTTTAAACTCCTTGGATAAGAACTGACGTCCATTGTCGGAGTGAATAAATTCAGGGGTGCCGTAAGTGTGAAAGATTTCAGTTTCTAAGAAACTTATGATCTTAGAAGATGTTGCTTTGGACAAAGCTTTAAGAAAAACGAACTTTGAGAAGTGGTCTACCACAATGAAAACATACACATTTCCTCGCTTTGTACGGGGATATGGTCCCAAGAAATCAACGTAAAGTCTCTGGATAGGTCTTTCCGTCACAATCTGCTTGGTGATAGGTGGACGAAGAATCGCGTTTGGTGCCTTTACCATTTTACAAGTTTCGCATTCACTCACAAACGACTTGATGTCTGTCAACATTTTAGGCCAATAATACTTGTCTCTGATCCGGGCATATGTTTTTGCGAAGCCGCTATGACAACTAAGTTTTGTATTATGAGACATTTCAATACATTTGCGAGTGAGTGTTTCCGGCAACCAAAGACGCCATAACGAGTCCTCCTCGTTCACATCACCATTCCTGAACCTAACTCTTTTGTAGATATATTTTCCCGATACAACTAGGCCAGGAAGCGCAGATTGATTAGAATTGATGTTCTGCCTCAGTTGGGAATATTGCGACGAATCAAACTCAGCTGAGTCCAGGTCAATTTCACCACATGTAATTTTCGAAGGAACCTCGTCAATCGCATCTTCTTCCACGGTTACATTTGCAGTAAATTCCTCTATATCCATTCGCGAAAGAGTATCGGGCACAACGTTGAGGGATCCCTTTCGATATTCGATGGAAAAATTGTAGCCTTGCAGCTCCAAACTCCAGCGAGCGAGTCTTCCACTCAGCTCCTTCATTGACATAAGCCATTTTAAGCTTGAATGGTCCGTGATCACCTTGAAAGGCAATCCATCAACGTATGGCCTGAATTTTCGTATACTCAAGACTGCTGCGAGACATTCTTGCTCAGTAACCGTGTAATTTTTTTGCGATTTATTAAGCTTCTTCGACATGTAAGCGATGGGTTTCTCATGGTTGTTCTCATCCAACTGAAAGAGGACACCACCTACTCCCTCCGAAGATGCATCACATTGGATAGTGAAAGGCTTGCTGAAATCTGGTTGTGACAATACCGGAGCCGTGGAAAGTGCCGTCTTCAATTTGGCAAACCCCTCTAAAGCTGCAGGTGTTAGCTCGAATTTCTTAGTTTTCTTCAAACAATCAGTGAGTGGTGAAGCTAAATCTGAGTAATTTTGTATGAACCGACGATACCAACCGGTCAATCCCAAAAATCTCCTAACCTGTCTTAGGGTCGTGGGGACGGGAAAATTAACCATTGCCTCCACCTTGTCAGGATCGGTCTTCAAGATACCTTGACCAACAATATATCCGAGATACTTAATCTCCCGCATGCAGAACTTGCTCTTATCAAGGTTAATGGTCAGATTCGCCCTTCGAAGACATGCAGCCACCTCATTGAGGATACGTATGTGCGAATCGAAATCAGCCGTACATACCAGCAAATCGTCTAAATAGATAAACACATTTTCACGAAGCGAACTTGGTATCGCCTGATCGATAACTCGACTCATCGTTTGACCAGCATTGCTTAACCCGAATGGCATAACCTTAAACTGGTAAAGCGGTCTACCAGGAACAGCAAATGCAGTTTTTTCTCGAGATTTCTCGTCGAGTGGTACTTGCCAGTACGCATCCTTTAAATCGATTCCTGTGATAAAATGTGTATCCTTTATACGACTGAGCAAACCCTCGATATGCGGCAACGGATACGCATCCTTAACCGTAACTGCATTAACTTTTCGAAAGTCAAGGCACAGGCGAATCTTTCCGGGTTTTCTCACCAAAACCACTGGGCAACTCCAAGGTGAATTGCTAACCTCTATAACCCCAAGCGCTAACATGCGGTCTAATTCAGTGTAAGCCTCTTCTTGGCGAACTGGAGACAGTGGATAATGCCGCGATTTGATCGGGACTGCGTTTCCCGTATCGATGACATGACAACCAAGGTTTGTCTTACCCAGCCCTAGCACGACAAAGTTAGGAAATAATTTTTTTGCGTTTTCCAGTTGGAAACTTTGTTCAGGTGTAAGTTTTATCAACTCAGCCTCATCCTTATAATTCCCACTCTCTTCAGCATGTCCGACGTCGGCTTGTATTTCGCTAATTTGTGGCATCAGATGAAATTCGCGCCAAAAGTTCATCCCCAAATACAATTTTTGAGTGAGGTTGGGAATCAAATAAAAAGAAAGGGGTTTAGTGATACCGTTGTACTTGGTTTGAATTTCACAATAGCCAACTATGTCATGTGCATTACCATCAGCAGTACGAACAACATTTTTGTACGGTTTCACGCTCACCCCAATTCTTTCAACCAACTCCCAACACTCGCTACCTAGAACAGAGATGGATGCCCCGCTATCCAATAAGCCAAAAACCGATTCATTGTTTAGCTGAACATTCGCATACATCCTACCATCTGTATTTGAAGATATAATTGTTTCGACAATTAGTTTGCGAAACTTTTTGCGTTGTCGAAACCGATCCCGGCATTTTTGGATCTGAGCGGAAGTCGACTTATTACTATTCCCAAAAATTCGAGAACGAATTTTATAATAATTCAACTTTCGCTGATGAAGGGACTTTAAACTATATGTATTAACAGGATGAGACTGAGAGACATTTGGATTATTAAGTTCTGTTCGTTCCAAGATCTTAGTAGGAACAATAGTCTCTGGTGAAACTTCTGAACAGGAAAGGGATTTTTTTGGTTCGATTAATTCTGTGGGTTTTCGGGGTAATTCCTTGAGGAACGAATCTCCCCTTTCTTTCTTTCGTCCCTCGAGAAGTTTCCCGCGTGTTTTCCGCACTCAATAGTGTTTACCCCTTTTGCACCACACAAGAAGCAAAATAAATTTCTTACCCGAGATGGGCAAAAATGGTAAGCATGACCTTTTTCATCGCAGTTCCAGCAAACATAATCAGCTGTTGAGGTGCGTTTTCGGGTTGATGATATAGCTGCAACTTCCTCGCACTCTTCATCGAATTCTTCTTTTCCATCTTCGACCACAATCTCGTGAACGCTTTTTTGGAAAGAAGTTCGCTTTGCTAGAAACCTCTCAGCCTCTCTAGCCTTGTTCCGAAGTTCTTCGATATTCTTCACGTTAGCTGACAACAGAATTTCACCTAACTTATCCTTTACATTATTGCGAATCACATCTACAAGTTTTCGTTCATCGAACGGCTCTTTCAAACGGTCGTTAAGACCCACAACAGAATTATAAAAATCGTCGAACGATTCTTTCAAACCCTGCTTGCGAATAAGCAATTTCATGTAAATTTCCACGTCGCTTTCCAACCGCCCGAATTCCTTTTTCATAGCCATCTTCAATTCGGATAACCTTGCAGTTGGATTTTTGCGCAAAAATCCCCAAAACCACTTGTTCGCTCTTCCGTTCAATAGGATATGGAAGTTTGCCGTGACCTGTTCGTCCGAATATGATGACGCTGAATGTAACCGATCTACTTTAAAAAGAAAGTCTGAGACATTATCAGTTCCGTCATACTTTATGTTCCAACGATCGAGCCTACAGGATTCCGTTGAGCTAAAATTTGAAGGAGTGGCGGAATTTCTAGGTGCGGAAGTCGGCGGTTGGAAAGGATTGTTGGCGGTGCTTTCATTAGCGGTACCTATCCCGTCGCGAGTAGTCGATGCGACTTGACCTTGTGCAGGGATATTCAAACTTTCCAATTTCCTTATCACGTTCACCATAAAAACGTCCATCTGCTGAAACAACCTAACTTGATTATCAAGCATACTCCTTTCGATTCTAGTAGCTAACTCATTTGTTGGATCTACTTGAGCAGTTCTGGTATTTAAACTATTGCCTGCTTCGTTGTCTTGCACTTCGTCACTAATAGCTGAATTATCGTTAGACATATTTGAAGTGGAGTTTGAAACTATGGAGTGTAAATTCTCAGAGAATGAAAAGGAATTGTTCAGGTCGAAACGATCAATACTTCTCCGAAACCGTCGGTAAAATTCTTCGAACCTAGCTTCAGAATGGGCCAAAATCACGTTCAAGTCGTCGTGGATTGAAACCCGACGCCCTCTACTCATTCCTCTCCCCAAAGGTACACTTCTGCAAATTTGTTTCCCTCGAAAAGGCTGAAAGACTCGTCAGCTGAAATTCTAACTCGACTCAAAAAAAACAAGCTAAAACAAAAAACAAAAAATCTCCACCTAAAAAAATCAAAAATCCAAAAAAAAATATAGGCCTAGTAATTCCAATATTTGGCCGGCTGCAAACCGTAAAAAAAATAAAATAAAATCAAAAAAAACCAGAGCAAAAAAAACCTATTGGCAAATAAAAATAAAATCGAAAAATAAAAAAAACTTATTGGCAGCTCTATTCCAATTTTTCAACCGAAAATCTACCAAAAACTCCAAATTCACTCCCTTGAATCCTTGGTTCAAATACCACCAAAACCAATTTTAAAAAAACAAATAAAAATTTTATAATAAAAAAAATATGTAAAAAAATGTTTATATCAAAAAAATTATAAAAATATATGTAAAAAAAATTCTTCATGAAAAAAATATAAAAAAATTAAATTATCAAATAAAAGTTTCAAAAACTATGTTTCATGTAATGTAAAAGGATGAGAAGATCAGATACGAGAAGGGTGACCACCGACCTTAAGTAAGAAGCCGTTGTTCTTCGAGCCGAAAATGAAAAAAAATAAAATAAACTAAACTGAAACTATTAGAAAATGTTCTCCTCAGTTTTCAGGTCAACGACCGACAAAGCTTTCATTGGTGAAGGCATCTGAAAACCTTGGAGAATTTGTTTAAATTCTGTTGGAAGGATCGCTGGAGAAAAGTCTCGCATCTACAGGTCTCTTCCAACAGGTGAGAGCAATGTAAGTGTGTGCCAAGTTGTCTTGCCATTTGGATACCTGCTGAACAGGTACCCAAAGACTCAGACTGTTTAGCCCACACTTGTTTTTATTAAATGATTGTATGGTTGCATCTACCTTGTTGCAACGCGGTACCAAGTTCTTTACACTTAGTAACCGGGACTCAGAAGGCAGATGCAACCAAAGTAAAGATCCAACTGAATCTAAAAAAAAATAAATAAAAAATTTAATGAATTGAGAATAAAAAAGAAAAAAGTAGGTATTATTAAAGTTACTTTATGAAAAAAAAAAACAAATAAAGAATTGAATTGGCTTATGTATGTATATATAGGCTCACCATCTTAAGATGATAAGCTCCACGTTGCGGGCGCCATTTGTTACGAGCTGGTTTGACTTAAGGTCCTTGCTGGTACAAAAAAATAAAACCCTAGCTCAGCGACGGGTGTGGTTCTTGGACCAAGAGCTCGCTACAAAAAAAATGTTTTACCAGCCTTATTGCATCTTGTTGGTATTGATGCGCGAGAAATCGCCTCTACCCTCCCTGCCTTGGTTGACTCCCTCGCCAGAGCAACCCCTTTCCAAGGCTTCTTCCTTCCTCAGTTCATCACCCCTCACATCCAGATCCTCCCATCCTTTACATTAAGGCATTTACTTCCTCATCGTTTTTCTAAACTTACATTCGACGAAATTTATAAATCCAATGATTCATTTTATCAATTAACATTCAACCTTTATTATAATGTATAATTAAACTCTGGTCGCTTAGGTACATATGTAAGTAATTATAAGAAAATTTATGCCCACTCAACAAAAATTTAAAAAAAAAATCAAAATTAAAAAAAAAACAATATCTATATTTTAAAGTGGCAACCCGGTTTCTTTGAATTAAACTTTTATTAATTTTTTATTAAATCGTCTTCGATTTATTGTTAATTTGGTGACGCGGTTCACTCTTTTGTCTCACTTTATCTCTAAATTATTAATTACATTGATCCCCCTTTAAATAACCCCCTTTTCACTTCGCGAATTGATTTAAATCGTAAATAGGTATTGCTCTTATTTTTTTTTGAGCGTGCATATGTACATATATATGTAACAAAAAATATTCAAATTTGCTTCAAATTATATTTTCGTATTACAACCAAACTCACCTCCTGAAATCCAAATGTAGTGGCCACTGCAGCTGGACGATCTGGTTGACGAGAATAGGTACTTATATTCCTTGTTGTACGAAGCACTTTATTTTATCATCAATATGCTGTACCTAAAGATTATTTTTTTTTGTGCGCGAAATGAAATCGATAATTTTAAGTACGTTTCGCGAATTAATATCTCTTAATTGAGGCTTAATTCAAAAGGTAACCACCGTTAATAAATTAAAATTACTAATATTTAATTTTTGTTTTCTTCTGAAGGAAGTTTTGCAAATTATTTAGTAAAAGAAATAAAAAGAATTTAATATATTCTTTTTTTTTTGTGAAGAAATAAAAAAAAAATGTTGTTTCTGCTTTGGTATGGAATTGAACCTGGGACACCTGAATTTCCGATATTCTCGGTATGGGTGGTTTTACCACCTGGGCTATCGTAGGTAAGCAACAATTGCTGCCGAAACTTCTGCTTTGTTCTGATGAACGGTGTAGGTACCCTATACGGTACGCTGACCGTCGTTGTGCCGCTTTAACTGTCTTGGCCTTCCTTTTCTTTCTTTTTTTTTTTTTTTTGGGCACCTGGTACTGTTGCACTTGGTTTTAATTAAACTTTCCGGGAACCGGGATAAATTAATCGAGCAGCCGTAATAATTTACGACTGCCGACTTTTTCTAATAAAAAAAATGAAAATTTTATAGGACGGCTGATTTAGAGCGGTTTTTTTAAAATAAACTTACCAAGTTTATATATAAATATTTAAGGCGTTTGGGTATATGTACTCTTGTAGGTACTTTTTTTAATTTATTTTAACACAGAATTCGTTAATAAAAAAAATAAAATTTTCTTTAATAAATATGTCTGGTCTGTTCAAGTACTCGCTATAGAATAAAATCCTACTTCTTTCTTCATCATACTTTTCCCTTACAATTTGCAGCCACCATTCTACAGAAATATCTGCTAAACCCATCTTTCCAGGATCGTTGACCTAATCAGGCGTTAATCCCTCTCTTAATTGAGATTGAGTTTTCGAATTCTGTCAGACTCAACTTTTAAGCCTAACTCGCCCTGCAAGGAAATTTGCAAATCAGCAGGTGTCTCTTTGAGTCGTAACCTTTGGACACACTCTTAATCCGGCACAAGAAAATACCAACTAAAAAGAAAGGTTTCGTATCTCTCTCTCTAACCAAATGAATTTCTCCTATTTTCATATTATGTATTCTTTTTATTATTTTATTCATACAAAAGTTACCCTTCTCTATCCTATACAAAAAAATCTAACAATCAAATAATATGCCATGTCGCTGTCGCGCTGCTTATTTATATCGTTGCTGTCGATCGTCGGGATGGCTAGTTTGTATATTATTTTGTTTTTAAATAATTCGGTAACAATATCTTGGACAATCGAGATGAACATCACTGGATTTATTTTGACCAAGCAAAGGTTTAAGCTCAAGAATGCCACTACATTTAGTACGCGAAACGATTCAGATCAAGCGTCATAAACATTTCAATCGGGACGACAGTTTTAAGCTTTCTCGGTCATGGGATCTGATTATGAACACCTCACATTCGTCCCAGATAAAGCTTAAAACACCCTGCGATGCAGTGAGTATTGTTTGCTCCTACAAACCTGCACCTCAGTAAAAACAACACAATGAAATAGAACAACCAACGCACCACTACAATCTGCGTAGCCAATCTAACACATAATAATTTTTCAATAACAATTTCCCGGTGACCACGCACAATGCAACTTGATGCGAAACGTTCGGGGTGAGTACAAAACAGTGCACTCTTAATTCTTAATTACGCGGCTAATCCGAAAAATAAATAATTAATTAAAGTTATCCTGTTATAGGTGGCCCGTATAACAAAACACATTTTAAAAAAACATCATACTCATAATACTCTGGGCCCTGGTAGAAAGGGGTTAAGTCAGAAAAAGTATTTTTCCGCAAAATAAGATTTAAGATTGAATATTTATTTGTAAATCCAGATATTGCTTTCTTCAAAAAATTAATGATGCAGAATAATCATCAAAGCAGCCTTATGTTACAACATTAAGCTATTGACAACAAAATACAAAAACCTACCCGATTTTCTGATGACTAATCTCCCCAGAGCCACCTGTTTTTTGTGTATCTGTTTAAATTAAGTTTTTTCTAGCGACAAATCAAGAAAAAACTATTTTTGAACATAAATAACTCAGTTTAATTGAAAAATAAACTTTAAAACAATAAATTAATTCAAATAATATAACAAATCTGAATCATTATCTGGCGCCTCTTCTGAAAATACCAAATTTTTGTAAGTCATGGAACACAGGTGGAATTGGATATTGGATATTATTATATTATCTCTTGTCAAACTTAGAAGTGTGTATACTTTCTATCGAAACCGATTGTATTTTTTCTGTTTGATACTAGATGCATAAGATTACTTAAGCCCTTAGGAGCAACAAGATTTTTGAATTCTGTTTGGTACTAAAAGCTTAAACCTTTAAAATAATTAAATACAAAGGACTTAAGTCCACTTACATCCTTTATACCAAACAAATATGAAATCTTTCTGACTTACACCCTTTGTGCCGAAATATTTCTATAGGAAGGAGTACGCTAGACTTACGCCGATAAGAACAAACTATATAGAAAAAAATATGACTTAAGTCCAATAAAAATCTAAAAACCGATTTTTTTTTACTCAATCACATGTTGTTAGTGTTATGCCTAAACAGCATGTAATGAGCAAAGCAGCCACTTATTTTATGACAATTTTGAGAATTGGTTTTTAATGGAATATAAGAAGACATAGACAACGGCAGGAATCGAACCTGCAACCACGAAGTTGACAGACGAGCACACAACTATAGCGCCACGGCCACCCCTGTTGAATTAATCATGCAAATTGTAAACCAATTTGTGTTTTTTTTCCTCCAATTTCCTCGGGGCTTAGAAAAAAACACGACTTATGTCCACGTTATCCATGGAAATTGTGTGAGTTCTGTGTGGTCACTTTTAGGCCATAACAGAAGTCAACATTCGTTTTCTGGGTTGCTTGTCACAACCGTATAGAATATTAAATATTGAATACGTAATCCATATTAATGAAATGGTTTTCTTTGTATTACATCCATATGTACAACTGATACAAAATTGATGAAGCAAATCTAGGTATATTTAACTTGCGGTTATACATAGTTACTATAAGGCAATCTATGTATTCGAAGAAAATTTTTTTATAACAATCAGACATGACATAAAGTTCATAGAGAACACTAAAAAATTGGGTCCCCCAATTCCGTCTGTCTGTCTTCGAGTCTGCAGCCTAAACGGTTCGGTGGATTTGCTTCAAACTTGGTACATATTGTTTTTTCGGTAATATGCCCACACGTTTTTTTAATTTTTTTAAGACGACAAATAACAGTAGTTCACATCAAAAATCTTATTTTTCTCAAAAACGGCTAAAACGATTTTTATAAAAAAAAATATCAGTTCATTAATGAAGGGAATTTCGATTTTTCGATAATTTTTTTTGAAAAAAAATTTTATTTTTGGTACCTATAGTAGAACCACTTTTTTGGTTTTCAATTTTCTGGGAAACGGGTAATTCTATTTCTTTGCATTTTTTTACGCAGAAGCTCCTAGAAAGCTTAAACACTATTGCAAGCCAAAATTTTTCAAACATTTTTTTTTTGAAAAAAAACTTTTTTTTGAAAACTCAATATTTCGAAAACGATTCAATAGATGTTTTCGAAACTTTGTATTTTGAGTTTTTTTGACATTATCTTGAATAAGTAAAAAAAACTATTTTTCTAAAATAAAAGATAACCGTACCTCCCATACAAATCTTAAAAAAGCCGTTAAGGACAAAATTTATTTCTCGAAAACGGCTCCAAGAATCTTTATGAAAAAAATTGTATGTTCTTAAATTAGAACACTCCACTTTCAAGCATACAAATATTTTTTTTGCATACTTATTAACGGTACTTCCCATACAACTAATTTTCGTATTTTCGACTTTCTCAACATTGGATGAAACAATTAAAAGAATTTTGTTATACATTTAATTGTGTAATATATATATTTATATGTGTCTCTAAAAATCACATGAATCTTATGTATGCATATTTCAACTAAATTTTAAAGCCATTACACCCTTTACTTATATTATTATATGTACCTACATGTTTACATACTTTAGGTTCCATCTAAATGTATATGTATGTAGGTACATTTCACTCTCCTAACTTTTATAATTAAAATCATAACCTAGATTTAAATATACATGTATGTAGGTAACTATGTAACTATTCTTTGTATAATCTATTCGATAAATTCATTATTCTAAGAATCAAGTGAATCTTACCTACATAGGATAACTCAATGGTTAGCTAGTTTAAAATTGTTAGCTACAAGAGCAAGTTCGTACGATCCAGTCCTGCATTTTATTTCTGTTAACAACACAAACAGGAGAAGCATAATTATACGACAGGAAATTTTTCTAAAAAAAAACTTTTAAATAAAATTATTCGTTACATTAAAATTAATTTATTAAAGAAACGAATACATTTTTATGTTGATTTTGGACACAAAAACAAAAGCAATTAGTTGAACGAATATTTTTTATATAGAATAATAGAAAAATCCATATTGTCCAAATTATCGTGTTGGATCTGCCATTCTTAAAGAATAAAATTAAAGTGTCAAAATTAGAATTCAATTATTATACTCGTATTAGAGGTTTACAGTTATTGCTTTCATTAAAATTCTACCTATCTGAAATGGTATATGGTTGTGTACATTTCTAGGATATAAATTAAATGAAATATCGCTGGGAATGATAGCTATAACTGTCCTCATAAACGATTTTAAAATTATGTCACAATTAATATTAAGGGGTAAGAAATCATTACTTACCTATGAATTCGAATGTAATCCTTTGATTCCAGTGCCATATCCTGCGGCGACAGGAATGTATACTGCCTTTGTGGTTTAGATGCAGCTTCGTTTAGAAGCATCAAAGTCATAACTTCACGATTGACTTCATCCTGAAAATATAGGTAATCAAAACGTGATAGACAGTTTTCTCTTATGTAGTTATTAAAAACAAAGTTATATCAAAAAAAAGGACTCACTGTGAAGACGTCGTATTCGTCCAATAAATAAAATGGATGATCTACACATGACCATAGTGAAAGCAAAAATGCCACAGTTGAAAAAGATCTCTCTCCGCCAGATAAAGCTTTTGTACTAGAAATTGATCCTTCTAAGCCATGGTCTCGTGGAAAGACACTCAAAGTAAGTTTACGCTCATCATGGTTGATAGATATATCACCCGTAAATTGACGGCAACTTAGTATACCCTGTAAAAAACGAGATACAATTTTTAAACGTCAACAAAAATGTTCAAATAATTCGTTTGTTCCATTGTTTTATATTTGAAAGCTAAGTCATATAATGTACCATATAAAAATTAATTGGTGGGGATCATCCGATTTGCATGCGGATTTTTTGTTCGATTCGAATTGAGACAGGTAAAAATACTACCGAGTCGAAAACTTGAAAAAAAATCATATTTTCATCGGTGTATCGCGGCCATATCTCAAAAAAACATTTTATATGATATCTACTGAGTAGACGCTTCGTTTAGCAATATTGTGTGTATATTTCAGTTTCTTAAGGTCAATAAACAGACTTCTGCCCTACTTTTTTATACTTCCTTTTTAAGTGCAAAGTTGCTTAAAATAACAATAATTTTACTGCTCGTGCTCTGTGTCCATTTCACGTGTTCATTTTCTCGAAGATGCCTCCCTCGCCATCTGCTCCTTGAGACAGGATCCAAAACAGATTCCTCGAGTTCATTTCCACCAGTGCCCAGGAACAAAAAAACTAAAAGAAGAAACCACTCTGCGGGGAATAATGGAATTAAAACGAACCTAATAACTTTGCATCACAGTGTTCCAAATAATTGGCGACCTTGATAGGACAACCAATATTTTGATAGATACCAGAATATACAAAGATGGTAAATATTGAGTTGTCCCGCGTTTTAAATAAATCGCGAACATTAAAAAAAATTGTATCCTTCTAGAAAGGAGAACAAATTTTATGTGAAAAGTGAAGTGAAGTGAAGTGAAGAAGACAGAAGACAATTCTCATATATATGTAGAAAATCAGAAAAATAAAAAGTATGGTTTTATCTTGAATTGTTGTTTAAGTGAAGTGAAGTGATCTAAATTAACAAGAAAAATAAGCAGAAAATTAAAGTATGCTCTTTTTATTGAAATATCTCCGCAAATACATTTAAAGTATATGCTACGCGAAAAAGTACAAAGAGGTACCCTAGAAAATTAGGATAAAAAATAATAAAAAGTATCTTTTAAATATGAGACAAATAAAAAAGTATTCCTACCTATAAACTGGAAGAAAAAGTGAAAAAAAAGTTGACTGGAAAAGTGAAATTAATGAAGAAAAATAATAAACTGTTATGTGAAAATTTATTCAGAAAAATATATAAAAAAGAAAATCCAAATGATTCAAATCACATAAAAAATAAGAAAACTGATAAAAGTGAATAAGAAATTAATCAAAAGAAGATAAAAATAAAAGGCACGACTGGATCGTACGAACTCACTCTTGTAACTAACAACTTGTGTCTAACTACTGACGCTGTTAGGTATAGGTTGTCTAGTTATCCTTTGCAAGATTAAAGCCGATGTAGGTAAGATAACTCTGATTGTTAATATAATGAATTGTGGAATACATATGATTCAAGGAATGGTTACATAGGTACCTACCTACAAATGTATATTTAAAGAGATTTTTATTATGAAAATTAGGAGGGTATTTTGTATAGAGAACCTAGGTATGTAGATATGTACATACATATGTATAAATGAAAGTGGATGTGGTATACGTGGGTAAAAATCATTTGTAAACTTATAAAAACTGCCAAAACGATCACTTAAATCGGTTTCTCGAAAAAAAAAACAAGAAAACCATTAGATGTCACCGATCAATGAAAATTTAATAAAAAGTATCGCGAAAATTGTAGGACTGATTTTGATGAAATCCGGTTTTTTATTTTTAGTTTTTTTGAAAACAAATGTTTTTTTGAAATTTTGGTATGCAGTTTTTAAGAGTATTAATATACACGTGGCCATAAAATTTAATATTATTTCTTTGATTAGTTTTAAAATTATTGATTTTTCAAAATAAAAAAATCAAACATTAATTTTAATTATAAAAAAAAAGTTATTTAAAATTTTAATATGCAGCCTTAGTTTGGCTACCTAGGTCTTCTCAGACATAAAATTTGACAGAAATCCAATAGTTACCGAGAAAGCCAAAAATTAAAAAAAAACGTTATATAAAAAGTACCGTTAATAGACTTTTCCCGTAAACTTGGTTTATATCAAATGATAGCTATTAACAACAAAAAAATTCTCAAAATTTTTTTTCAAAATCGTTGGAGCCGTTTTCGAGAAAAATAAGATTTTCCTTCAAAGTCATATGGCAGGTACCGTTATTTTTAGGCCTAAAAATAAAATTTCAATTTCCCCTCTGAGGCATGCCAAAATTATCACACATACAAAATTTTGAGGTAATCGCTTACACCGTTTAGGCTGCAGCTCGTTATAAATACAGACGGACAGACTGACAGACTGACAGGCAGACTGACAGACAGCCGTTTTTTGTCGATCACTTTTTTAAGTTTCTCTATGATCGTAATGTCATGTTTGATAGTTAGAATTTTTTTTTTACGTATGCATAACTTGCCTCATAGTTCCTATAATCGCAAGTAAAAAATAAAATAGTAAAAAATAGCACTATAGAAGACATAGTGAACAATAACTTGTTTAATGTAAAAGAAGAAACAGTGAACATTTTTAATTGTTAAAAAAAATACATAGTGAACATTGATGATTTATATAAGAATAGTTGCAAAAAAGAACAGATAGTAAAATTTATTGAACAAGAACAAGAAGGCAATTCAACCAAACAACAGAAGAAGTTCATCAGCAAGAAAGCAGATTATCAAAAGTAAGAAATTTTATATATTTTTTATTTGTTATATATTTTTTATATTGTGTTAAAATAATTTTTTCTGTGAAACAATTGTACTTTTATCGTAATATATTAAACTGGACGAATTACTTGACCATTTTGGTAAATTAAATCTTAGGTCAAATGAAACATTAATCAAAATGCCTTCTAATATGGAAGAAATTGTTGCGATGTTAGTAGTCGCGAACACAGCATCATTGCAGGCAGAAATCTCTGCATTAAAACTTAATTTACAATTGAGTCCCAAAAAAACTCAATTAAAATCATAATTACAGTCCACAAAATAAAGAACAAAAACAATACCTACGTACGTAAATGCGTTTGTATTGTTTTAGTTTTTGCATTTATTCTTAAAATTAAACAAGCCACACCACGGGTATTATTTTCTAGGTGTCTGAATTCGACTGAATTCCCCTAGAAGAATATAATTCACAGTGCTTAAAAACTGTAAATTTTATTTGTATCGGTAGCCATCGATTAATGTATTGCGTCTTAGAAAGGTACTACATCATCTAACTGATGAGCCCAACTGTAGTACCTGCGCGAAACGCATATTTGAACTAAAGGTTGCAAAACAACTCAAATAAAATCATAATTGCAGTCCACAAAATAAGGAACAAAAACAATACCTACGTATGTAAATACTTTTGTATTGTTTTTGTTTTTGCATTTATTCTTAAAATTAAACAAGCCAGACCACGGGTATTATTTTCTAGGTGTCTGAACTCGACCGAATTCCCCTAGAAGAATATAATTCACATTGCTTAAAAGCTGTAAATTTTATTTGTGTCGGTAGCCATCGACTAATATATTGCATCTTAGAAAGGTACTACAGCATCTAACTGATGAGCTAAACTGTAGTACCTGGGCGAAACGCATATTAATTTGGACTAAAGGTCGCAAAAAAACTCTATTAAAATCATAATTACAGTCCACAAAATAAGGAACAAAAACAATACCTACGTATGTAAATGCGTTTGTATTGTTTCTGTTTTTACATTTATTCTTTAAAGATAAAACCCCTCCGCATATCATAGAACAAGAATTAAGTGTGCTTCGTCAAACAAACACTTCTATTATTGACTATTATAATTTGGTCAATCAAAAGTTAACATTATTAATTAACAAATAATATAATAATGATTTATGGTACAAATACACAGTTAACCAAAGAATTAAATGATTCTCACAGACGAAATGCTCTACGAGTATTTATAATACGAGTAGGATTAAATGCTCCCTTGTCCGATATATTATTCTCACTTTCCCCAGACGATTTACCTTGTGCTTCGCAAAAGCACAGGAATTAGAATCGAATAATGTTAGACACAGTTCGTATTACAATTTAACAGAACTAATACTAGTACACTAAACCATTCTCGTGATCACCAAAACAATTGTAGATTTCCTCAACGTAACCAAAGTAATCAACAGCTAACTCGTAGCAAAACAGATCAATGGAATTAGGTAAATAGTTCAGCCAATAGACCTATATCAAAATATGAACAAAGAAATTTTGATAATAACAAAAAATCATATAATCCTGTTAGGCAAGAAAATAGGAATAATGTACAGCGTAATAGTAATAATTATCAACCACATTGGCAAAAACCAAACTATAACACATTTAACAATTCTCAAATACCAATTTTTAAAGGGAACGAAATGAAAGCCTGCAGCAAAGTTTGCAAACACCCCCTCAAAAGATTGAAAGAATTAATAATTTAAATGAAGAAAAAGAGACTTTTTAGATCAGCGCAGGGTTTACCCCACTTACGACGAATAATAAAAAATAAACATATTACAGTTTTGATAGATACCGAAGCTAGTTGTAGTTGTTGTAAAGCAGGTATACTCGAATTTCGACAAAAAGAAATCAATTACTGTTTATTCGGAAATAATAATAGAACATTTTTAGAATTTTTGATCAAATAATAAGAATATATGAAATAAAAGATTTAAAATATGACATTGTAATAGGTAGCAAAATATTACGGCAAGTAGGAGCAAATATAGATTACGCAAACGATTTGCTTATAATAAATAATAAAAGAGAAAAACTCTTTTACGAAGATTTACCCCAATTAACATAATATAACAAACTTAAATATAGAAGATTTAAGGGCTAAGGTTATTTCATACATACAAAGGGAACATACAAATATAAATACAAATATTCCATTTATGACAGTTGTAGTTGCCGAAATAAGAACTACAACAAAAACCGCAAAATTGTCAAAACAATACCATATCCCCTAAGCGCAAATAATTTTGTGAATAATGAAATTGAAAAACTATTAGAAAACGAAATAATTCGCCCGAGTAAATCACCACCTAACAGTACAGTTTGGGTCGTTCCAAAAAAAGGCTTGAATCGAGATGGGACATCAAAGAATAGAATGGTGATTGATTTTAAAAAAATTAAACGAAAATACTATATCCGATTCCAGATACCAATGTCATATTAAGTAATCTTGGTAAAGCGAAATATTTTAGTTCTATTGATTTAGAGTCAGGCTTCCACCAAATAAGGATGAAAACTCAAGATATAGAAAAAAAACAAGTTTTAGTATAAATAATGGTAAATACGAATATTTAAGATTACCATTGAAGAATGCTCCAAGTATCTTTCAGAGAACAATAGATGACATTTTACGTCCATATATGGGAAAGTTCTGCCATGCATATATTGATAATATTATAATTTTTTCAAATTTACTACATGAACATACCGAACACATATTTACAATCATTAATACGCTCAAAGAAGCGCACATGAAAATATCTTTACAGAAAAGTCCATTCTATAAAGATCAAATGGAATTTTTAGGTTATGTAGTAGCACATAACCTCATTAAAACTGATAGTAATAAAGTAAAAACAATTAACGAATATCTATTACCAACTACTTTAAGACAGCTACGTAGCTTTTTAGGTATGAGTGGCTACTATACGAGTAGAAAGTTAATTAAAAAGTACGCTCAGATTTCAAAGCCATTAACAAAGTATTTGTCTAGTGAAAACGGTAAAGTTTCCACACGCGTTGCAAAGAAAACGGTATTTAACCTAGATGAGAGTGCAATCAAAGCTTTCAATATATTGAAAGAACACCTTAAATCCGAGGTTGAGCTAAATCAACCAGATTACACAAAAAAAAATGTTTTAACAACAGATGCGTCTAAAGATGCAGTAGAAGCTGTATTATCACAAGATAATAAACCCTTACATTTAGAAGTAAAACATTAGGTAAGACTGAACGATCTTACGCAGCAAATGAAAAAGAATTATGCATTGAAAAATTTAAGAAATTATTTATATGGAGTTTCAAACTTAGATATCCATACGGATCACCAACATTTAACGTTTGCAGTATCGAAAAGTAATCCAAATACCAAAATGAAGCGATGGCACGCATAAATAGAGGAGTATCCTCCTAAAATAATATATAAACCAGGTACAACAAATGTAGTAGCACACGCCCTTTCTAGGCAAAATTTAAATAATATAACAAACAGTTATTCATCAGATGCAACTCAGCATTGTGCAGAAGGTAGTGATAACGAAGAAATTAAAGAAACAAATCTTTAAATCATTTTAAACAGCAAATCTTATTAAGTAATAATTTTGGTAAAAATAGACATATTATAGAATATGATAATGTAAAAAATCTTGAAAGCATCCTCAAAGAATTTCTCCATCCCGGAGTAGTAGCAATCATTGTACATCAGAAGATTTGTACGAAATTTAAAAAAAAAACATTGAAAGAAACATTTAATAATAACTTCTTATACACACAAAGTTATTTCCAATAGATATTTGGATTCCAAAGCCATTAACAAAGTACGGTAAAGTTTCCACACGCGTTGCAAAGAAAACGGTATTTAACCTAGATGAGAGTGCAATCAAAGCTTTCAATATATTGAAAGAACACCTTAAATCCGAGGTTGAGCTAAATCAACCAGATTACACAAAAAAAAAAAATGTTCTAACAACAGATGCGTCTGAAGATGCAGTAGAAGCTGTATTATCACAAGATAATAAACCCTTACATTTAGAAGTAAAACATTAGGTAAGACTGAACGATCTTACGCAGCAAATGAAAAAGAATTATGCATTGAAAAATTTAAGAAATTATTTATATGGAGTTTCAAACTTAGATATCCATACGGATCACCAACATTTAACGTTTGCAGTATCGAAAAGTAATCCAAATACCAAAATGAAGCGATGGCACGCATAAATAGAGGAGTATCCTCCTAAAATAATATATAAACCAGGTACAACAAATGTAGTAGCACACGCCCTTTCTAGGCAAAATTTAAATAATATAACAAACAGTTATTCATCAGATGCAACTCAGCATTGTGCAGAAGGTAGTGATAACGAAGAAATTAAAGAAACAAATCTTTAAATCATTTTAAACAGCAAATCTTATTAAGTAATAATTTTGGTAAAAATAGACATATTATAGAATATGATAATGTAAAAAATCTTGAAAGTATCCTCAAAGAATTTCTCCATCCCGGAGTAGTAGCAATCATTGTACATCAGAAGATTTGTACGAAATTAAAAAAAAAAACATTGAAAGAAACATTTAATAATAACTTCTTATACACACAAAGTTATTTCCAATAGATATTTTATATATAAAAGAAGATCAAGCTATTATAGTAGAACAAACCCATTATAGAGCCCATAGAAACCACACAAAAAAATTTGAAACAAATTTGTAATTCATATTATTGGCCTGAAATGAGAAAACAATTAGGAGAATATGTTAGAAATTGTGAAATTTATAATAAAAATAAATATGATGGACACCCACAGAAGTTAGGAATTGGCGGGGCTCCAATTCCCAAGAAAGGGGGAAACAATTACATATAGATTATTTTTCGCCAAGAATTTAAAATTTTTAACTTGTATAGATTCATATTCGAAATATTTAGTAATTAAATTAATTGATGACAAAACTAATTTAGTTATTGTTAGGTTATTGACCAATTGGTTGAATTATTATAGGTATTCGAGATTTAAATATACCACCGTCGAAACGTCGGGAAAGGAAATTAAATTGTTTCATTAAAAATACATTACGACCAAAACAGCCAAAAGAGGTATATTTAAATCTCGAACACCTATAATAAAATCTAATTTAGATGAAAAAGCATTGGAATTACTTCAAGCTTTTCCAAATGAAAAAAGTATAATGATAGATAATGAACCAGGATTTTCGACAGCCCAATTTAAAAGTTTAATGAAAAGATTAAATAGTGATATATTTTGTTGTGCCCCAAAGCATATCACAACACATGGACAAGTATAAAGAGTTCATTCATCTTTAATAGAAATAGCTAAATGCGTTCAACAAGAATTTTATTTGATTAGCGATCCTGAGTCAATTTTTAGCGCAACTCAATAATAAAAGTATACATTCAGTTATAAATAAGAAACCTTTTGAAATTTTATACAATAAAATAGCGCATAATAGTTTAGCTTCGAGGTTAGCACAAGCTCAGGAGAAAATGTTAAGGACCCACAATAGAAACAGAAATAACAGGGAATATAAACAAAATGAAATGATTTACGAAAAAAATGTTAGGTTGTAGAAATAAGCTCTTACCTAGATATAAGAAACAGAAAGTTAAGGAGGATTTAGGTAGAAATGTTTTAATCCATAATAAAAAGAAAATCATTCATAAAGATAATATTAAAACATAAATTTTATTTCAGAAAATGGAAGCAATATATTTAATAATAACATTGAAAGCAATTGGAACATGCGACATAGTGGACTACACAAGGGAAAATTATTTACTATTAGAAAATGGTAACGCAGCAATTTACAATGACTTTGGAAATTTATTCCACATAACACTTCTCAATTATTTTGAAAAAATATTAGAAGAGACAGAATCCGAAATAAATAAAAATTATTTCAAAAATACGATAAATGAAAATCATGAAGATGCATTAAATCCTAGTAGAATTTTAGGACAGCTTAGATTAACGAAAAGATACAGACGAGGCATTAATAAAATAGGGACAGTATGGAAGTGGATTTCAGGTTCACCTGATCATGACGATTTAACTTTAATAAACAATAAACTATCAGAGATAGTAAATAGTAATAAGAAACAGTTTATTACCAATACGGAAATATTTAACGCAATTAAAAAAAAATCAGAATCTTTACATAAAAGTGAAATCGACTCAGAATTAAAATTAACAAGAGAACGGAATAGATTGATTCTAATTTAATTGCAAAATGTCATTCAGACAATAGCATTAGCAAAAATGGGAACTTTAAACCTGGCAATATTAAATTTAAATGATATGAAAGACATAACATTTCATGAACATGCTAGCAGGTTGGCAACCATGGTTTGCAAGTGAACAAAGCGTTTTTGATTTGTTCTTGAATTCTTTAAAAATAAAATCAGTTTAACTCACTATTATTAACTTAAAATTGTTAGCAATTAATTTTTACGTAAAAAAGTGATAATTGCATTAAAAAACCTACAAAAATAGAGCAGGTAACGCATCTAAATTATACTGGCAAAAAACAATCTTGTCTGTAACCAAGTCACATGACGGAGAACAAAAGGAAGAACCACCAAATTGCCACCGAGGAGCTCTCTGATTCTGAACGAGATATCGTCAGAGCAACCAAAATTTATAGGCAGCGTTCAGTCGTTTCACGTTCGTCAGCCGACTTTCAGAAAATTAAGGCTATTATTGACAACTCGATCCATGGAGAGCTGACGAAGGCGACCGCTTAGTTAACCACAATGGATGACGTCACTATGAAACAAATGAAGAACTCTCGATTAAAGTCCAGCGGTTTGAAGAACGTTGCAATGTTTTAGAGGATGAAATTGAATTTCAGAGTAGAGAACTTAAAAGCAAAAATCTTATAGTATCTATTCCAAAGGACGAAACTGATCCCCAGGAAACAGTGCGTAGTGTGACTCAGTTCCTTCTTGGCGGTTCGGGTACGCACGATATTTCGGAAGCAATTAAGGTAATCGAAAATAACAATAGCCGTATTTTATTGGTAACCTATAGGTAGTGCAGTAAGGAGAGTCTGAATAAAACTATCATGCACCTTTTATGTACACTCATATTTTACATCTCCCTCTGCCTATCAACAATGGTACACAAGCTTTTTGTATGCAACTCGAGAGAGTCGTTCCATTCCAAATATTCCAAAGCTCTATCTACACTATTATCTGCACTATTTTTACTGCTCAATTTATTCGCACTTTTCTTTTGTTGTTGCTTACTGAATAAAAAATTACAGCGCTGTCTATAAATTTACCAATAAAACAGGGCTTATGTTACTAAATTGAAAATTAACACCGGCTCAAATGAAAACGCAAACAAAATGTTAACGAATTGCTCAAAACTGAAAGGCACAGGTGTTTACGTCCAGCGGGATCTGACAAAACAGATGCAATTAAAACGCCGAATTTGGCTAGGTTACCGCCGAGTAATCATATCACATAAACCAAATGAAAAGGTACAAATAAGAAACAACAATCTTGTTGTAGAAAATAAATTATTATATTTAAGCTATGATAATATTCTTAAAATAAATCAAAACGTTGGAGAGGAAGAACTACATCGATTGGTTGGTAAAATAAACTTGGAAGCTGTCAAAAAACCCATGCTGTCAGCAACTAATTATGGACGTCAAATTGATCGTACTAGATTAACTAATTCTGTACCAGGGATGTCAACTAATCCATTTTGTAGTACTTCAGTACGAAACTGAGATTTAGAAGCCGTCAGCTCAATTAGTTTTAGTTCTAGAATTCTATCGTTCAATATACAATAATAAAATACTTTATTCTGATTGCTTTAATTATATTAAAACATTTGATGTATTATTTGTATTCGAAACACATATTATTTATGAAAATTTTTCTAAATTTAAAAGTCTCTTTAATGGGTACAAAACACTACACTTTCGTTGGCGGACAAGGGATATCTGTTATCGACTATTGCACAGCAAATAACGATTGGTTGAACGGTTTCAAAATTATTAGTTGAGTATAAAACCTATTCAGATCATATGCATCTCGTACTCGAATGGAACAGCGAAAATACATTACATCAAAATCTAAAGCTACTACCAGAATTAAATGAAAGAATGATATTTTGAATAACTACCAAAATAATCTAGATATATATATCTGTGAGTACTTATCTGTTAATGAATCTAATGAGTTCTTTTCAAAGGAAAAAATATCGTGTATAAGAAATTCTTCACCAGCTTAACCGTCTGGTTGTAATACAAAATTCAAAAAGAAGTGGTTTGATAAAGAATGTATGAATGCTCGAAAAAAATCACTTGCTCTTGTACAAGTACTACGAGACTGTTATACCGAAGAACTAAGAAAATGGTATGTTGACTCAAATACCAAGTACAAGCAATTGTATCGCAAAAAAAGCTGAATTTGAAAATTGTCAAGCTAATTCGTTAAGTTTGGCCAGTAATTCAAAAAACTTCTGGAACTTGGCTAAAGAAATAAATGGATCCAACTTTGTAATTGGTATTCATATGTCCGCAGATAATCTTTTATACCACTTCAAAAACATGCTCTCTAGTAAGTCTGATTTATCATTTGCTTATACAGAACCAATGGTTATAAAAGAAACTTTGGAGTCTGAAGTAGGCGTAAATGAAATAAAAATCATACTACAAAAGGCCAAAGATGGAAAAGCACTAGGCGAAGACGGAGTTCCATATGAGTACTTCAAAAATTGGCTTTAAATCCACACAGTCCACTAAAACAAAAACAAAAATAATATAAACATATTGTTTGCGTTTTCTTCAATTAGTACTTCAAAAATGCAACACCAGCTTTCATTAATAACCTAAAGCAGCTTTTCAATAAAATCCTTTTAACCGGCTTTATTCCATCTTCATTCAAAAAATCTGTTATTTTCCCTATTCAAAAGAAAGGCAATAAATGCTGAAAAATCCAAAATCATGGTATTCACAAGATCTTCTCACAGTTTGATTAGAAAAAGGTGGATCTTCAATGATCATCGTCTTGAAGTCACTAAAGATTACAACTATTTAGGCTTCAAGTTGAACAAAACGAAGGATTTCAAAAACCACTTAATTGGAAAATCGAAGTCTTCACAAAACTTGCTGAATATGACATGGAGGTATATTTTCTCAAACCAAAATGTATTGTTGTCAGCTAAATACAAAATATTCGAAAGTGTTGTTAAAACATCTCTCTGCTATGCGGCACAAGTTTAAGGAGCGGATGAATTTGAAGTTGTAGAAAAGCTCCAAAGAAATTTCATCAAAAAAACTTTTTAATCTACCAAATGGAACACCTAACTACGCAATTTATTTGGAAACAGGAACTGCTAAACTATTTACTTACACCCTTAAGCTGCAGGCAGACTACATCTATAAAGTTGCCTCACATCCTGATGATCGTTTCACTAGAAAAATGCTCCTTTATGAAATGCGGAATAAGGACTGGTGGATTGTAAAGTTGATTTGATTTGAATAACATAGTTCAACTAAAGGAACAGCTTTACAACGTAATTTAAAAATACGAGGACTTTGATCGAGAAGAATTAGTAGCAGAAGCTATGCAGTCTCAGAGCAGAATAATTTACTCACAACTCAATCATAACCTGATGAGAAATAATTACTTCCAATACGCATTCAGTTATAAAGAAACATCGCTAATATTCAAATCCAGATGTGAACTTTTAACCCTAAATGGCAGTCCATACAACGGAAACTTCCTTCTGCAACATTAAAGCAAAAGAAGATTGCTTCCATTTTATAAGCATTTGTCCAGTATTAAAACACCAAAGACTAAATTTCTTCGGAAAAAACAGCTTTACGATGCAAGAAACAATAGATTTATTAAATGGTGTAAATTGGAAATTATTATCCGGTTTTTAAAATTCAATTTATAAGTATCGCAATCTTTTAATGACTGAATTCATTTAAATCAATTAATTAAAATAATTAAACGATTTATATACTTTGGCACCTGAGTTATGTTTATTCAAACTGCAATGAAATATTGCTAAATAAATGAACTACTTACTTACTTACTTGGTAGCATGACAATAACTGACCTCATGGACGTTTCAGATTTTAAGATGATTCAAAATGAAGATTTAATTGTTATCTTCATAAAATATCTAATAATAAATAAAAATTGTAAGCTTCAATGGCCATAAGCCAAATAGATGGAAAGCTACTTATTGAAAAAGAAATTGAAAAATGTAATAACGAATATACTCGTATTAATGTCCAAAATTGTAAAATAGAATTAAGATATAATTTTTAAAAATTAGCATCTAATGAATCATGTTTATCAAACATACTTAATAAAAAGAAAGCAATATGCAATAAAATAAAAGAAAAGAATTTAGATAGGGAAATAATTAAAGGTGGATCAATTCTTGTATCCGGAAAACATGTAATAAATAATACTATTGTAAATGGAACATATTTAATCTTGAAAACAGAACAATTTAGAGATGGAAAAGCATACAGAATTATTTAAAAACTTATACCATAGATAACTTTGAAATTAGAAATTAGTGTGAACCACTCAATGAAGATCTAAAATTTGAAAACATTAATCTAATAGAATCTCTTCAAGAAGCAGCAATCAATAGTCCAATTATTACAACATTTATACTAATAATTACAGTCATAGTTTTCGCAATTATTATAATGTACTATTTAAAAATAAGATCATCATATCAATTACGTTTAAACCAAAACGAAGAAATTAGATTCAGCAACCTACTAAAAAGAGTAGAGGAACTTACGGAAGAAGCGGGACGTTGTTCTTAAAGAAAGAGGGGAGTTAGGTCACCACTTTGACATTGAATCATAACCAATAAATAGCTGACTTGTCGCAAAAAGTGTCAACAACATATACGAAATAACATTCAAAGCATATTTCATATAATTGGCGGACCCACGTTCTGCTCAGGAGCAGGCAGGGAAAGCGATTAGACACGCCCGCAACTTATTCAGAAGGAGCAAGAGGGGAAAATCGGTTAGGAATCTAGTTAATGCCCAAGGCTAGTCCAAGTGAAAATCGGGTAAGCCCACAACTTACTCAGGAGCAGTAAGATGGGGAAGAACGGTTGGGAATCTAATTCCTGCCCAAGGCTAGTCCAAAGGAAAATCGGGTAAGCCCACAACTTACTCACGAGCAGCAAGATGGGAAAAACGGTTACGAATCTAATTCCTGTCCAAGGGCTAATCCAAGGGAAAATCTTTCTTTAATATCAAAAAAGTCCGCCTTAAATGGCACACCAGTGTACCAGCTAAGGTTATACGGAATTGCTCGTCCAGCTGGCTGCCGCTCGAGATCAACGAGAAACTTATTCCTCAGCAAAACCAAAATCGCAATCAAGGCTTGATGTAGAGTGTACAAATTTCTTCTCCCTTCGTCGTCGTTCATTACCTCTACTTCATATATTCGAGGCTTTCAGGCGGTGTGAACTGTAACAATGACGATGGCAAATGTTAGGTTGTTGTTCAAGTGGATTGATGTTGCGCGAGTGTGTTGCTGGTAAGTGCGCATGGCCGAGGGTCGGTCGTGGTCATACGCTGTTGCTGTGTTATGGTTCCGTGTTGGTCGTATGGAATTGCTGTCGGCAGTCGTTTTGCAAATGGAAATTGTAACGCTAAGAAAATTTTGAGGTAGATGGCTCCCAGGCTAGCGAAAACGTCGGATCCCTCTTCGGAATAGGACATGGTGAACTCTTCTATTCTTTTCCTTAGTTGTGTGAGTGTTAAAATTTTGGTTGCGCTCGGGCGCACATTTTTGATGTGCTTTATACTCTATAATTCACAACGTATGATATGTAGTTCACATAAAGTCTGGTTACGGCGGGTATACGGTCTGTTATACTGGTATTCGGGTTATATAGAGGCGGTGGAGGTACTTCCGCGTTTAATGTATTTATGCAGGCCTTAGCGTGGCTTCTGGATCTGGTATTGCTTTCTGGATTCCTAGATTTCTGATGACGTTCGCCCGTGGTAGTATTATCAAGCCCTTGCTTGTCAGGTGAGGTACTACGGTTTAGACTGGAACGAAACAGCAGGCCGAAGCTCTGGTACATCAGCAGGTATAAGGCCCCTGGTGGCACTCGACACAGCAGCCCGAAGCTCTGGTAGCTCAACAGGTACAATACCCCTGGCGGCACTCGGCACGGCAGGCCGAATCTGTGGTAGATCGGCAGGTATAAGACCCCTGGTGGCACTCGACACAGCAGCCCGAAGCTCTGGTAGCTCAACAGGTACAATTCCCCTGGCGGCACTCGACACGGCAGGCCGAATCTGTGGTAGATCGGCAGGTATATGGCCCCTGGTGGCACTCGACACAGCAGGCCGAAACTCTGGTACTTCAGCAGGTATAAGGCCCCTGGTGGCACTCGACACAGCAGGCCGCAGCTCTGGTAGCTCAACAGGTATAAGGCCCCAGGCGGCACTCGACACGGCAGGCCGAATCTGTGGTAGATCGGCAGGTATAATTCCCCTGGTGGCACTTGACACAGCAGGCCGAAGCTCTGGTAGATCAGCAAGTACCGAGGCCCCTTGTGGCAATTACCTTACTTGCAACGAAACCCCTTACTACGGGTGGGGGAAACCTCGAGCAACAAAGCTAATGACGACCTGACCGACCTACCTTGTCTATGGTCAGATTAAGGCTGATAAACAATATCAGAAACAATTTCACCAATGAGTTGAAGTATGGTCGCCATGATTTTCCTTGAGCATAGCAGTACCTCTTATAATGTTTTGGTAAGAACCGAGTGTGAATTGTAATATGATGAACGAAAATCGGAAACAAAATAAATTAATTTTTGTATTTTTCTGTGACGTCACCTGCGTACACTGACGACAAATCATATCGAGTCGAAATGCAATATTATCTGTATATCAGACCTCTAGCGCGGCGTGGGTATTGCCGGCGCCAAATAGTTATAATTAAATCATCATTTTCAAAAAAAGGTAGGTCGTTACAGCACTTAGAAATTTTGATGGCAGCCTTACAGAAAATGAGGTGCAAAGTCAACACTATTGCTAAGCACTCACCTTCCAAATAGTATACCAAAAGATAGTAACAACAACTCGGTAGAGAGAATACCTCTCAGACCAAATAGGTGAGGATTGGAAGATCGCAACAACCATCTGCACTTACCATAGAATAGAATGGGCAATAGATACCTCTCAACCGTTAAAATAACCAATGGTGGATGGTATTTTGCCAGCTTTTTTTACTCTTTTGCTCTTGCAAGAAAGCGCGTAACCACTACAATAATAAAATGGATAAACGCAATGTTAATCACCAGAACGGCGGAGGCACCTTCCACTTCACACTCAATGCAAATGCCATCAAGTGGTACATTGATGGATCGAGAACAACTGAGGGGAATGGTGCAAGAACCAAATTCTCGGTTCCGATGTGGCAGGCCACAAGCATTTTCCATGCGGAGGTTAACGCAATAGGAAAATGCGCAGAGCGTTATCGCGAAAGAAACTGCAGGAACCAAGACATTGCCAGCATGTTAGATAGTCAAGCCGCACTAAAGGCAATAAGCTCTTAATCCATCACCTCAAATCTGGTATGGGAATGTATGAGCAGACTGAATGAGCGGGACAAGTATAACAATATCTCACTTCTTTGGGTTACTACGCATGTAATCCAGGGCAACGAAGAGGCAGATTCCCTAACATAAATATTAGCAACGTCATCTTAAATGGGACCAGAGCCCTATTGCAGAATAGAAGAAAACGTGATCAAAAACAAGATCAGATCCGAAAAGGAGAACTCTCCAGGTTAAGACAGGCTAAACTACTAGTTGGGGGAACAACACCACAAACGATTTTTATCCTTTATTAAAATAAGTAGGAACAAACTAAGTCTAATAACAGGTCTCCTCACTGACCACTCTAAACTAAACAGGGACCTCAATATTCTTGGATTGGAGAGCAATGATTTCTGTAGGTTCTGTAAGGTCCACGAGGATACACCGGACCACATACTAGAAAGTTGTGAGGCCATTATTACCAGAGATACAAATTTATGGGTCATCACCTAATAAAGGAAAAGGATCTACCCTCTATTAAAATCCCACAAATACTAAAATTCGTCAAAGGAATCAAATTAGAGGACGTACTGTAATATGAGAAATCTCATCCAGTTCTGTAGGGGGGGCACATCTCAGGTCGCCCCAAATCCATTCATTTAAACATTTCAGTGACGCACGCAAAAATGTTATAGTAATAGTTTGAGTTAAAGAACGACGCCATTTGAATTCTTGGAAAAACATGATACATCAAACAAATATTTGTGGAAGTAAAAATCGTAAATTGTAAGCTTATAAAAACTGCACTGTAATCGGTTTTTCGGAAAAAACCAAGAACAATATTATATGCCACGGATCAATTAACATTTTATAAAAAAAAAATTGATTTTTGATGAAATCCTGATTTTTTCATTTTTTGAAATTAAGGTATGCAGTTTTTTCGAGTGTATACATCTGATTATCTATAAAATTAAATTTTTTTTTGATTAGTTTTAAGAAAAGTAATTTTAATTAGAAAAAAAGTTACTAAAAATTTTAATAAACAGAAATAATTTGGCTACCTAGATCTTCTCAAATATAAAATTTGACAGAAATCCAAAGAGCTGTTACCGAGAAAGTCAAACATTGAAAGTTTTGCTTTTCTTTTACGAACAGTTCTTAAATTTGGGTAAGGTTCCTTACGAAGTATACCACACAAATTTCGACAGGCAGGGCGATTTTCTAGTTATTCTAACGTTCAAAATTTTATGTCTAGAAAAAACGACCAGTAATGCTTTTTTTAATGAATTTTGAGTTCATGGCTATTTGAAATTTTAAAATATTCTTAAAAACTAAAAAGACATTTTAGCACCTCTTTCTTAGTTTTTTAATAACAAAATTGCACTTAATAACGATAAATGTTAAAATAAATTAGTTCTCATACAAAATGTTTAAGCTTAAAAATGATTTTTTTCAAAAACTATCTATTCAAATAACTGTAAGAATAAATGCAAAAAAAAAACAATACAAACGCAGGTATTGTTTTTGTTCTTTATTTTGTGGACTGTGATTTTAATTTTTATTGAGTTTTTTTGCTACCTTTAGTCCAAATTAATACGCGTTTCGCCCAGGTACTACAGTTAGGCTCATCAGTTAGATGCTGTAGTACCTTTGTAAGACGCAATATATTAGTTAATGGTTACAGACATACATAAAATGTACAGCTTTTAAACGCTGCGAATTCTAGGGAGTTTGGTCCAATTCAGGCACCTAGAAAAGAATGCCCGTGGTCTGGCTTGTTTAATTGTAAGAAAAAATGCAAAAACATAAATTCATCAAATAACATTATTTAAGAAGAAAATTCAAGCACGGTTAGAAGAGCCATAGGAGTGTAATGTAAGTGTAACCGTTGTTTTTGACGTATTTTTTTATAATTTTTTATTTTAGAAAATTGCCCCTCCTATCTTAACATAATAAATAATATATATACAACTATACATACCACTTGTTATTCAATATAACTATTGCTAAAAATTTTAAATAAGGTTAATGTGTAATTATGATTACATACCTGAAAAGTAAACATAACTTTCATTGCCATGTGTCTTTTTAAATGTTTTATAAATCTAAATCTTTTAATGCGAGAATCATTTAACTGCAAAGAAAATAAACACACAAATAAAAATGTTTGCATAAGCATATGCATAAACCGCATTCTCTCACCATTTCAAGAGTTTCTTTTAGAGATAAAAAGAGATCTTCATTTTTAGTCAATGTCTGTAATTTACTTTCTAATAATATTTGTATATCTTCAGGACCTTTATTACTTTGAGCGCGATGTTTAATTTTACTCTTCAGTTTTCCAAGTATTTCATTTATTTCTGATTCCGATCTTTGTGAATCAATACGAGAACCCATTTTTTCCGCCTCGCAACGTAACGCATCAAGGGCCTGAATCTTTAATTTTTTATCTTCCTTTACATAAACAGAAGTGTCTTTAATTCTTAAAAGAAAATAATTTAAAATTCTAAAAACCTCGAATTTTTGAACAGCAGAATGGGTTTCGTGAAGTTTATCTTCATTCACTCGCAAGTTATTCATAAAGCTGGTTAAATTAAAGCGTATTTCGTCCGATTTGTGCTGAAAATAAAATTCAAAATCCAAAGCTGGGCAAAACTTCTGCCTGTATAATTTTTAAATAAAACCCACTTTTATTTGATTCATTTCATCTTCGATCGATTTTAAGGAAATATTTTTTTCGGATAACTCTTCCTTAATTCCTCTTAATGCAATTTTCGTATTTGATGCTTCTTCTACCCGTTCTTCAAGTTGTTTTTCAATTTGTGACAGCTTAGCTTTACACTCTTCTAGTTCATTAGCCTATAATAAAATTAATAATATTAAACATGTATTACGTTGCACAGAATATGTGACCTTCTCTGATAGATAATTCGTAATAAAGAAAAGTGTTTGTGTTGACCTTGACCTATTTTTTTTATAAATGTGCGCGTACTGAAGGTGTTTTGACTACTTTTAAAAGCATCAAGGACAGTGCGAGCTTTAAGAAAATAGGGAAGAATTTAAAAGAGATACCGTACATTTCGAAGTTACTAATATCAACATTGGACGAACATTTTTTATTTATTTATTTATAACTTAATTAACACATAACTAAATTATAATACTATATAATTTAACGAGCTTAAGCTATCTGGACCATCAGCTCGAACTTGAATAAAACATAAATTAAAATATACAATGTTATAATAATTAAATTATATCGATGGTGTTGCGCAGAAAGGGCCAATCTGATATTTTCAACAGTCAACAAATTAAGCCCGAAGATGTAACCTGAGCCCGAAGGGCGTCGCTAATATAAAAAATAATAATGTTGTGAAACGATTCAATCGAACAATAAAATAAAACAAATTTTAAAAGTTTATATTTTAAACATTAGAAACCTGATTGAAAATATCAGATTGACATTTTTGGTGCAACACCATCGATATATGTATGACTAAAATGAATTTTGTAACTAGGTCTTACTTGTTTTTTAATCGATAATCCACGATGTACCTTACTTAAAATTGTTATTCAATTTATATATCGTTGTTATTAGAATATTTTATAAGAATAATAATTTTCTATAATTTAATTAAAAATTAATATCTATTTTGAGTTTACAAATAAATTTATAGGTTTGGTTGATGTTATCTTCTGATGCATTTTCTAGTAATAAAGGTAATTATGAGTTGGGAATTAGTATTTTTGCTGTATCTTTGATTTTAGGGCAATCATACAGAAGGTGTTTGATTGTGATTGTTTCGTTAGTGTAGCATAGGTGGCAATTTGCAGAAGTTTTGATACGACATTGCCATGTGTGATGTAAGTGTGACCCACACGAAGGCCCAGAAAAATTTTGGTTTTCTTCGCTGAGCAGAATGTTGGGTAGTTGGACCTTTTGGCGTTTGGATTTATGTCTGAGTAGTGTTGTATGTATTTGCCCTATTTGTTCTGTAATTTCGCAATCCAATATTGATTAATTTCTTACCTTGTATCTTTGTTATTTGGAATATTTAACTTTTTTTTCAGTTTGCATTCTTTCAAAGAAACTCTGATCATACTGCTCATTTGAGGTTGATGTTTTTGGAAGGTGAGTTGTGTATTAACACTATCGATTGGTATGGTCCAGGATGGTTTGGCGACAGGTCGAATATCATCAATCAAAATTGGGATGTCCATTTTTTGGGAAAACTGTATGGTATTATAAAGTGAGGATGGTGTTTTAGGAACTTTTTCACGAGTTAAACATGGCTTAGCGTCGGTTGAAACAAGACGGTTTTCCGCTGTGCTTAGTTTTTGGATTGGTAGAGAAGTGAGGTGATGAACTCTATTATCTAGGGAGGGCTGGCCGGCTTCGGTTAACACATTCTTAAAAGGTGTTGTTCTGTACACTTCAAGGCTTAATCGTACGGCATTATGATAGTACGGTTTAACTATATTAAGTGACGATTTGGAACACTTTCCGTAAATACTAATTCCATAGTCGATTTTCGCAAGAATGGTTGACCTGGCTATACTTGCTAATGTTTAATGTGAACAAAACTTTCTAGATGATAAATATTTTATAATTTTAAGTCTGGTAGCTAAGCATTTCTTTTAAGTATAAACAGTGTTCCTTAAAATTAAACTTACACTCAAATGTTATACCAAGCAAATAGAGACTATGTACATTATTTATCTTATCGTAATTTGAACATAAAAAAATATTTTTTGAGCAACTAGTTTTTTTTACAAACGTGGAGTATTTTACTTTTTTCTAATGAGATTTTTGAGCCTGAGTAAGAACACCAGGTTGAAATGTCTGCAAGAATATTTGAAAAAATAGAGGCAGTTGTAAGATATTTGCACTTAGTGAACAATTTTAAATCATCTGCATACAAAGAGTGGTCGAAACTTTTATATTTACCTACAATTTCGCTGATATCGTTAAAGGCTATCATAAAAAGGACAACCGAAAGAGGAGATCCCTGTGGGATACCGTTTTTAAGATTTTTTACTGATGAATAGACATGGGCTATTTTTATTCGGAATTGTCTATTGCTTAGAAAAGATTTGATAAAATTATACATTTTTGGTCCGATATTCCGCTGTGTAAGTTTCCTAAGGATGATATGAATTCCAATTCTATAAAATGCCTTTTCAAAGGCAATTGATAGAATAGAAACGTGGTTTTTGCAAGATAAGGCGAAAGGAAAAATAGTTTGGAATGAACACCAACAACTTGAGTATGCTACCATGAAGTTTTTTATCTTATTGTTTTGGCTGGAATTCCAGAAAAAAACTTGGTGGTAGCACACTCAACTTATTGTTGTTCATTCAAAAACATTGAATGATATAAAAAGTGTTTAGAAAAGCAAGTATGTAATCATACAAACAATTGAATATAGGAAAAATAAAGTTTGGTAAGGCATTTCACATTCGAAATGTACGGCTACAGAAAGAATTTCTCTACTTACGATAAACTGATGAACATTCCCAGAAGTATTACGATAGATTTAAAGGATCAATGCAGCTGTTTTTTGTAATGAATTAAATATACTAAAATTGTACTTTGTAATAAATATAAAAAATCAGAATTGTGAATAAAAATAACCTCAAATACACTAAAGTTTTTTGCTTCTTTAGTAAAAGCCTGCATCCGGCAAGCTTACCGCAGCCTACGACAAAAAGCAAGACCCAACTCACAGTATTGAGCCCTGTAGGGAATCTCCCAGGGAATTCCGTTTCCCATGGCATATCTTATTCCCTCAATTTTTTTTACGATTGTGAATCTCCCGCGGAAAAATTTCCATCGATCAAAAAATGGTATGAAATCACCTTTATTGCCAGAAGAATTTGCCATTGGGTATGGCGTTGAAAGCCAATTGGCTTAAATGTTCACGTGGAATGTATGTCAACATGGCGACGTCCAGTGATACAACGAATACTACACGTCAATTGTGCTTATTTTACCTCCATGTGGTAACCATCGGATACTGGTCTCGTTCATCTGAACTTGACTTGCTAAACTAATAAGCGCGAGTGTTGAACAAATGACAAAACTAGCAACACTATAATCTTCTGTCGGAAATAACTGGCTGTATAATGCGGCTGAAGTCTTGGACGAGTCTTTCAGAAGGATGGTGTGCGGTAGATGAATTCACCACAGAGAATCAACGGTGCCATCAACAGTACTGAGGACAAGGCGGCAGCGGAAGAATTCCCCAGATGGAATCAACGGTGGCGTCTACAGTTCCAGTGAGGATGAACCACTTAGTGAACACCTTATACGGGCTACTACGACATATTCGGAGCTCAGGCCTATAAGGAGCGGTTAATCCAGCTCCCCGCCCTTGGAGTTATATTGTAAGGGTCTGGTCCTCAAGGTTGGGGGTCGTGCCGTGTCATGGTGACTTCCCGGCCATGT
This sequence comes from Philhelius pedissequus, assembly GCA_910595825.1. Lineage (NCBI taxonomy): Eukaryota > Metazoa > Arthropoda > Insecta > Diptera > Syrphidae > Philhelius > Philhelius pedissequus. The sequence goes on along the minus strand of OU343161.1, from coordinate 142,815,654 downwards.
AAAGCAACTTTTAGTTTCGAAGCAACAACAAGCCTCGGATACGGACGGATTTACTGTTGACGAACCCAGCAAACGAAATAAGGACAACGTAATTCGGATTTGCACGTGGAATGTTCTGTCTCTCAGTAGAGTAGGGGGGTTGCCGTGGCGCGATAGTTGTGTGCTCGCCGGTTAACCTCGTGTTTGCAGGTTCGATTCCTGCCGTTGTCTATGTCTTCTTATATTGCATTAAAAACTAATTCTCAAAATTGTCATAAAATAAGTTGCTGCTTTGCTTATTAAATGCTGTTTAGTCATAACACTAACAATATGTGATTGAGTAAACTAGCATACCCATAAAATATAACACCAAAATAAATAAAATAATGCGAATTATAAGGGACATAAATAAATAAGACACGGTAGTTCTCTCCGCATTAGTTAAGCCGGAATCCTATCCTTCTTTCTCTTCTTCCACCGGATGCCGCGCTATGTTAAGAAAAACATATAAACGGTATTCATAATCCCTTGAGCGCGTGCAAAGTTATAAGAAAAACAAAAAACAAAGACCACGTGCAGCCGAACATTAACGGAGGCCCTAGGCAGCTACAAAGCAGAAATAACCACCATCCAAGAAGTGCGAAGGGATGGGCCGGGCAAAAGAAAATTGAAAGACTGCGATATCTACTACGGTGACTATTACCGACCACAAGGACAACGCCTTTTTGGATGTGGATTCGTCGTTAGAGGCAGAATTAGACAAGAAGTCTTGATTTTCAATTGTGTGAACGAGCGCCTCACGACAATTCGCATCAATGCTAAATTCGCCAACATCAGCCTCATATGCGCGCATGCCCCCACAGAAGAGAAAGATGACGACACCAAGGACGAGTTCTACGAACTCCTAGACAAGACGTATGAGCAATGCCCTAGCTATGACATTAAAATTGTCTTGGGTGATTTTAATGCCAAACTAGGAAGAGAAGACGTCTTTGGTGGCACAATCGGAAAATGTAGCCTGCACGACACCATCTCCGATAACGGATTTAGGTCAATCGACTTTGCTGCGGGGCGAAACGTTGTGGTAGCTAGAACGCAGTTCCCGCATCTCGATATGCGCAAAGGGACATGGCGAAATCCTGGTCAAACGACCGCCAAATAGATTGACCACATTGCGATCGACGCAAGGCACTCGTCCAGTATCAAGGATGTCCGAACGTTCCGAGAAGCCAACGTGGACTCGGATCACTACCTCGTTGTAGCCAAGGTACAGATATCCAGACCAAAGCCAAAACCGGAAAATACTGTGAGAAAATTCGACGTCGGACGGCTACAGTCCATGAAATCACAAGGTCCTTTTCCGCTCAAGTCTCTCGCGCCCTCTTAAATCGTACTCTGTCGCCAACTGCAAGTACCGAAGACCAGTGGAAGAGTTGCCAGGAAGCCATCAGAGGTGCCGCCTCTATAGTACTTGGCCTCGCACGACCACCACAGCGAAACCCCTGGTTCGATGAAGAATGTCGGCAAGTACATGCAGCCAAACAACATGCATACAAAGCGGCGCTGCATAGAAGGACCAGAGCTGCTCGCGAGCGCTATGAGCAGAAGAAAAATACAAGCTTGTAAGAAGAAAAAAGAAAGAGCATGAGAACCGCGCGATTGAGGAACTAGAGGGATGCCATTGCAGGAATGAAGTTCGGAAGTTTTACCAAAAAGTAAAAACAACCTCCCAGGGGTACAAGTCCCATACCGAAGCCTGCAAGGCTGGTCAGGGGAACATCGTGGTAAAATCGCAGTCTTTGCTGAGGATATGGAAAAATTATTTCTGCAAATTGTAAAACGGCGAAGAAGAACCGAATCCCGCTATTATGCAAATAGTGCCATTCAACCTGGACGACGTAGGCCAACAATACCGTCCACCCGATCTCGACTAAGTAGATAGCTATATCCAACAAAGCTGCTGGAGCTGATGGTCTTGCGGCCCAGTTGTTTAAAGCGGCTGGCGATGAATTGGTTAGGAGTATGCACCAAAATATGGTCGGAAAAAAGCATGCCCGATGAAGGCAACCTCAGCATTTTTTGCCCGATCCTCAAGAAAGGCAATCCTCTGGTCTGCACCAACTACAGAGACATCAGTCGTCTTAATACCGCCTACGAGATCTTCTCTGCCGAACGTTGTGAGCGCCTAAAGCATGTTGTCAACAACCTGATAGGTACTTATCAGTGTGGATTTAGGCCAGGCAAGTCCACCATCGACCAAATATTCTCACTACGGCAGACCTTGGAAAAACCCAGGAATTTCAAAACGATACTCACCACCTTTTCATCGATTTCAAGGCCGCGTGACAGCATCTGCAGAGACGAGCTATATAGAGCCATGTCTAATTTTGACATCCCTACCAAACTCGTCCGTTTATGCACGCTGCTCCATCAATGTCGGCAAAGACCTCACCGACACCTTTGATATCAAAAAAGGTTTTAGGCAGGCGACGTGTTGTCATGCGACTTCTTTAACACGAAAGCTTTAACGTGAACGCGTTCACAAAATTGGAAACGACAAGACCAAAAATGGTCGCACAATGTAAGTTTTTTCTTTTGTTTTAGTAACACAAAGTTGCTTAGGGTAAAAAATAACAAATCAACAAATTTCCAGTAATAGAATGTGGAGTACTATTTTACATCATTAAGCATTATCTTTTAATGTCTTGCCTTCTATTTGTCCTATTTTTAAGCATTTTAAAATGTCACGGTTCTGCCTCTCTACATCTCCGTTTTATAGAGGCCAATAAGGAATGCTATTGAAAACTGATTTACAAAACTGCATGAATTCATCACTAATAAATTGTATCCCGTTATCAGTTGCAATTGATACAGGGAAGCCAACCCTACTAAATATTTCGCGTAACATATTTATAATGTTAGTGCTAGTTGTGCATGTACAAATGTTTATTTCTTTGTAACGACTGTAATAGCCTACTACAACGAAAAGAAATTGGTTATTATATATTGGTTCCATTACATCCATCGCCACATCAAACCATACTGCAACCCGGAGCTCGCGTCTTTTAAGTCGAACTGGACGAAGAGGCATACCAACCATTGTACATCATTTGCATGTTGTAATAAGATTCTCCACATCTTTATCTCATAGCAACAATTCCCTGTTGACATTCATGTGTCGCGTCTAGGACATGCTTCCTCATTGGCTCGGGAATGACTATTTTACTTCCCCTTAAAAGTACACTATCATAAAAACAGTTCATTTTCAACAATTTTATATCTTTTTACAGAATCATGCCAGTCGCCATGATAAATATCTTTTTTACTTTACTAATTTCAAGGTCAGTTTCAGAAAGTCTACAAATATCTTGAATAGATGTAGAAATGGGCTTTGATTGCTCAACTACTTCACGAACATAAAAATCATCCCCAGTTGAGGTTGTGTTGGAATATTCACACAAGCGGTAAAAAGGATCAGCTAGTTTCATTTGCCGGATTTATACATAATTTGGTACTTACGAGTATATCATTGAAGCCGAAAACCCATCTTTCAATTCGGGCGCATGGTTTTTATTTTGGACCAAAAACGATTTCTAACGGCTTATGTTCAGTTATTAAGTCAAATGTTTTTCCAAATAAGTATATATTAAAATGCTCTACAGCCCAGACTAACGCTAAAGTTTCTCTTTCGGTTTGGCTGTCTTTGCGGTCGCAGTTGGTTAAAGTTCTGTTTCCAAAGACTATTATTCTCGGGCCCTTGGGATTTATCTATGTTAAAACCGCGCCCAAGACTACTGGAATTGCATCTGCAATTACCTGTGTTCTGCCATTCACATCATAATGTCCTAAGGATATAGTTTTTGTTATAGATGTTTTCAGGTTTTCGAATGCTAAATTTTGTTCTGCTAATCATAAGTCTTTAAGTTCTACGTTTATATTAAATCCTTTTCTCAACAATTTGTTTAATAGCTCTTTTGCTGTAGCTAGGTTGGGGATCCATTTACCGACAAAATTTACTTACCCTTAAAAAGCATTGGAGCTCTGCAATTGTTGAGATATATCTAAACTGAGTTATGCCTTCTATGTATTTTTGTAAGGGTTTTATCGCTTGCGGTGTCCCAAAAAAATCAATCTGTTCGACTTTATAGATACATTTCTGATCGTTTAATAAGACTATATTTTTTTTAATGTCTTAAGCACTAATTTTAATCGTTTCTCGCGCTCTTTTTTCGGTGCTTGCAAATACAAGAATATCATCGATGAAATTAATAACACCTTCACATCGAATTAGCATCTTATCTATATTACTTTGGAAAATATCCGCGACACATGATATACCAAACATTAGCCTTTTATATTGATATAAACCTTTTGGTGATATAAATGTAGTTTTATATCTCGAATCAGGATAAATTTTGCTTTGCTAAATTTTGGCAAAAATTGGTCCATCGCTAAGTGCGTTGACGGGTGGACAAAAATAAAAAAGTAAATATGAAATTTAAAGCTACAATGCTTTGGAGTCCAACGAGAACATGTTAAATAACTGTTATTTGTTATTTTTAATCGTTTGTTCTTGTTTGTTTGGTGGATTAGCGGCTTTAATATCAGCAGTCAAGGTAATTTTAGCTTCAGTTGGAATTTAAAATACGATTTTGTTGTGTCATAATCGATCTCCTGTAAAAAAATTACGGCTTTTATCAATTTTTTTTATTGTGAATAATAATTATGGATACCTTTAGAGCTAGTATGAGTATTTTATATTTTATTTTTTACTGAAATTAATGTTAAAATTAATTAATCAAAAAGAGCCCTGTTTTGAGGCATGAAAAATTCATTTAAGTTGAGTTTTAAAAAAAACATATCAAAACATATCGAAATATTTTATGTCATTGTATTGCTCTACTATTGTACTTTATGAAACAAAAAACTTTCATTGCTAATTTTTGCTAACCTTCAAAATGTTTAACTTTTGGTAGGACAAGGTCAAACCTTAAAAAATTAAGAAATTTTTGAGAAATGGATTTCTCTTCCCAAAAGCTCTAGAATTGAAGTTGTTACAACCTTTATATTAAATAAATTAAATATTACCAACTGTTCCAGTTCAAATAAAAGTGATTTGACCCAAGAAGTCAAATTTTTTGACTTAAATATGGAAAGGTATTGGAAACAAGGCTTTACTTTTCGATCGACATAAAGTGTGGTTAAAAAGTGACTTTACTCTTTCTTCAGGTATTTTAAATACTGTCGCCAATGTGGTTTCTACCGATCTACCTGGAAGTAGTCGCGGAAGACCGAAAAAACCATTTGAAGTGGCATCTCACAAAACAAAAAAACGTAGAGTAGAGGATATTTTAGTCTCGAAATCCACTGAGGAGCTTCAGTTCGCAGCGGAACTGTCCGGAAGTTTTTTTGGCGAGGGAGTCCATTCTGCTGGAAAAAAATGGGTTTAACTCCGCAAGAAGCCTTAGCATTGTATTTAGACCTAGATCTTTCAGAAAATAAGTATAAAGTGCTACGGTCAGTTGTTAATGCGTTGCACAAAGATTGTTTTCCCAACTTATACAAGCTGAAAAAGTTAAAAAAACAGATGCTTCCCAACAAGAGGGAGACAGAAACGACTGCATCTGTTGACCTCCAAGAGCTTTTTAATAAAACTGGAGAAAGTATAGCAGACATTTGCCAAATACAGCATGAAACAACTGACACGTTAATCTGCAAGTGGGGCTTCGACGGAAGTTCTGGGCATAGTCAGTACAAACAAGTCTTTACTGATTCACAAAGGACAGACGAATTTCTTTTTCTAACAGCGTTCTGCCCTTTAAAATTGGTCGAGGACAATACTGGTATTGAGCTATGGAAGAATCCCCGTTCTTCTTCGACTTCCTATTGCAGACCAATACAATTGTTGTTTATGAAAGAATGTAAAAAGCTAGTTCAAGATGAGGAGTCTAAAATGATTGAACTTATAGGTCAGTTTTCTTTAAATTTTAAAAACATAAAGTTCTGAAAAAAATTGGCATTATTCTCACATTTAAAATATATGTATATAATTTTGTAAGCAAAATACCTAAAGTTAATGTCAACATCGTTCAAGTAAGTTTAAAGTAAATGTTTAAAATAAGAGTTGAAATTCCAATTTTTCAATGAACTTTAATAGATTAAAAATGATATTGAATCTAAACTTAATCATTATATTAATCACTAAAATCTGTCTAAATAAAAACGGTTTCAATGTAAACATTTCATTTAAAATGCTGTTTACAATGATTGATGGGAGTGTTTGCAATGTATTATCAAATACAAATTCTTCAGCAAAATGCTATATTTGCGGTGCATCTCCTAAAGAGATGAATACGGTAAAAAAAAAACCAGAAGCCCACAAAAGAAGAAAATTATCCCTTAGAAGATTAGCAGATATAATAAAAATATTCGAACAAAAAGCATAAAGCCGTATTTGAAGCTATTTTAGTTTATTTGTTGAAAGAAGTTGTGTAGAAAGAACTTGTTTTTTTACATAAAAAAATCATTTTTTTTAGATATAAAGCATTGCTGCTGGAAATAAATACACAACAATAACTTAGCAGGTTTCGAATTTGAAAGTTACACACTACATTAGCCATGTTTTATTATCGCTAATAACCCATACGGTTCAGGCCGTGAAAATAAAGCGATCTGAGTTATGTACTTAAATGTACCCTCCGTTCGCTAAATTTAATACTAATATTTGCAAACCCAGATAGAAACCCCAATATAAACCTGGATCTCATGTTGTTTTTGTAATACTGCTAAAAAATAACCCAGACCCACAACCATAGATATTGAAACGCAGCTAATATTTACAAAAAAAATTCATCATATCAATGGAAGTTTAATTAAAATCGAAGTGTCTAGTAAAAGCAATAATAAATAAAATGCACGACTGGATCATACGAACTAGCTCTTGTAGTTAACAAGTTTAATGTAGCTATCCATTGGACGCTATAAGTAGATAGGTAATCTAGTTATCCTAGGCAGGTTTAAAGCCGATGTGTAATATTATCTTTTATAACTATTCAAGATAATGTTGTTTCCGAAATTTTGAGTTGTTTTGCAAGTTGTTTTTTTTTTTTTAAATTAAAAGTGTCTAAGCTTTCTACGACCCTTTGCATACAAAATTAAAAAACAATGAAATTAACCGTTTACCAGAAAATCGAAAATCAAGAAAATGGTTCTACTAGAGGTACCAAAAATTACAATTTTTTTCCAAAAAAAAACACCAAAAAGTACCTTTCCCTTCATTATTGAACTGATTTTTACTTGCGATTATAGGTACTTTATAAAGCAAGTTATGCACGTCGAAAAAAAAAAGTTTTGAGATAACAATCAAACATGACATTACGACGATAGCGAAGACGAAAAAGGATGGTCTAACAAGTCTGTCCCTCTGTATGTCTGTCTGTCAGTCTATCTGTATGTATGTATGTAAAGACACCTACAGCTCAAACGGGTGGGCCGAATTGCTTCAAACATGGTATATAGTTTTTTAGGTATTGTACCTAAAACTTTTTTTCTCAAAAACCGCTCCACAGATTTTTAATTTTTAGATTTTTTTCTCATAAATTCAAATTTATCTAACAAATAAAATGGCGTACTTTTTTTGAGCTTAAATTAATTTAAGTATTTATTTCAGAATTTTGAATTATTTTTTTTTTGATATTTTGTTTTTAAGTTCATATTATAATATTTAAGACTGTCATACCAATTTCTTTTAAAAAATTAAAGATATTTTGTATATATAAAAAATGAAGTAAAAGACTGCTTTAAATATATATATTTAGATTTTTAACAGAAGTCTTTTGCATTCGATGTGATCGAACATAAGAGCAAGTTCGTGAGATCCAGTCGTGCATTTTATTTTTATATAAATCATTGTAGCCGTTTTTGGGAAAAATAAGATTTTTCTTTGTGGCTTAAAAATGTATGATAGGTAGGTACCGTTATTTTTCGTCTTAAAAAAATTAAAAAAAAGTGTGGGCCTGGGCATATTGCCGAAAAAACAATTTGTACAAGTTTGAAGCAAATCTAGGACAGACAGACAGACGAATTTGCGGGACTCACTTTGCTCGTCTTCGCTATAATCGTACTGTCAATCTTGTTCAAAATTTCGAGTTCGATTTTTTTTACGAATCCATAACTTGCCATATAGTACCTACTTGTTATATACAAGTAAAAATTGTTTATAAAAAAGGTATTGAAGTAGGTAAATTAGTTAACGATTTATTATTTTTTAAATCGATGCCTTTAAATTTCAAAAAGTATTTTATGACCTCCGAAATGCAGTCAAATCTTTAAAAATAAAAAGTATTTCTGAGAAAGCTAAAACCAGATGATGTTATAAAAGGAGAATATTTAACTTCATAAAAACTTTGTTTGTTTTCTGTTCTAATGAAAAATTCTGAAGATGATTCTATAAAAATTCAGTCTTTGTTGACACAATATATGACGGATATAATTTATATAATTCCAAAAGAAATGATGAAACCAGGAAAACACATTATGTTGGTAGTATCCATGAAAACATTGACCAGTAGTAAAAAAGTTACTTCTATACTTAATAAATATGGGCAATATATGGGTTACCAAGTTTCTGCAGAGCTGGAAACCTAAATGACATTTACAGCCTGTGAAGATAATAGCCTCCACTATAAGACAGTCTGAGTGCATTTCATGAATATTCGCAAACAAAAGTGAATACTATAATTAAAGATATAATTTGGGCACTTTCGTTATCTAAAATTACTGAAATACTAATGTATATAGGATTTAATAAAATTGTTTTGTTGAATGGGCTTTAGGTTAAATAAAACAAGTTACTTATTTTTCATGACGTTTCGTCCATGTCTATGGCCATTATCAGAAATAATAACTATGAAAATCTAGATTTGCATTGATAAATATTAATTACATAATTCTTACATGTACAAACAATATAAACTTATACGTGTCTCATTTATGTTGCACAGAAAATACAAACATTTATGTTCTAGTGAACAGAACGACGGGATACTACACAGTATAAAGTACAGTTGACAAGTGACACATAGAAAAATTATTATATAAACTAGTCATATTTTTGGTAAACATTCTTTTTTCAAAGCTTTCTTCGCTTCCCCCTCATCACCTCGAGGTGTTTGTATTGCGGATTTACTTCTTCCATATGAGTTCGAGGGTGCATCATATTGTCCGCGTTAATGATATGAAGAGTTTCGATGATCATTATTTTGTTTTGATTTTCTTCTCTTTCAAGTATTTTGACACTATCGAAATTGGGAGAGTGGTGGAAAGTTATGTAATAGGATGCCAGTGCTGTCTTCTGTGGTGTGGTGTTTTTAATATCGGATTTATGTCCTGGCAATTTGTTTTTTAAATTTTTGTTTTGTTGTTCCTATGTAAATCTGGTTGCAGTTTTCGTCCAATTTTCTGTTACAGTTTATTTTGTTAATTAAGTCTGTCTGAATTTTCCATTTTGTCTATTTTTGTTTTTAGGTCGGTGAAGAGTTGTGAGGTTGTGTTTGTCGATTTAATCGCTATATTTTATTTAGTTGTACCTAACAATTTTGCATTCTTAAATCGGTCAGCTATTTCTTTAATGTAAGTGAATGATTTATAAATTGTGTTTTGTTTTTCTCTTCCGCCAGGTGGATGCGTAATACTTTGTTCATATTGTGTTATCAGTGTTTATGTCTGTGATTTTTATTTTGTTATTTTTGTGAAACTCTATGTCACTTATTGAGAAAACCCTTTTTATTAAATTTTTGGCTGTGTTGAAAACTGTCTGTTTTGGATGTTGGGAAAGGAAGTTAATGAGTCTCCCGGATGAAATGGGTTTTTGGAACTAAATCTAATTTAAGCTCATCTCCTTGGCGAATGACAACTGTGTCAAGGTAAGATAGTCTACTATTCAACGGTGAACTGTAGTTTTTTGTAAAAACTGTTGAGACAGGCAAGGATACTCTCAATATCTTCTGCTTTAACAATGGCAATATGTCATCTGCATATTTAGTCAGAATCTTTGGTTTGTTTGTCAGCTTTCCAAGGCTACTGTCTAAAAGTTCTTCGAGTATTATATCCTCTATAATGGGTGAGGCTGGATTTCCAATAGGCATACCATCTCTTTGTGGATAAGTTTTGTTCCCATAGACCAAGTAGTTATTGTCGATTATTCAGAATTGAATTAGTTCAATAAATTTTGTTTTGTTAATAAGGGTATGTTACTTTATTTTGCCCCAATGTTTGCTTATTAGTTCTAGTGCCGTTTAAGCGATATGTTCGTGAAAAGGGAGATTACATCGAAAGACACTAGAACCTCGTCATTTTTATGTTTAGTCTACGTAATTTTGTGAACCCTTAACATTGAACTAAGAGTTTAGGGTTAGGTTTGTCAAAATGACGATGAAATATTTTGCTAAGTTGAAGTAGGGAACTTTTGTATAGGATTTAATAGTAAGACAACAATAGACAATAGTGAGATTCAAGTTATAGATTAACTACCAACCACAAATTAATTTGTCGCCCATATCCTACACCGTTGTTTTTGAAACTCTTAATCATGCTCAAAGAATTTGTAAGGAAAGTAATCAAAAAGAAATCATTTTGACTTAGCTATTGCGAAAATGGCAATGCAAATCAAAATAACTGACGAGTCCTAAATGCAATAATATCTTCATTAATTTGGATGGATTTCATATACAATTTTTTTTTAAAGCCCTTGGAACATTTATTGATGGTTCTGGAACAGTCGATATATTAGAGCAATCTGGAGTTTTAGCCGAAGGTTCAGTGAACGGATTTATTGATGGAAAGCATTTTAATCGATGTAAATGATTTCATCCTTTACTGTCGGATGCCATTCAAACTTTGCATTTTGAACGGTTTTGTTTAGAAAACAACATAAATATTTCAGAAGATTTCGACGATGAATTAAGACTTATTTCACAGCCCATTGCAACCAAATGAAGCCCCTAATGTCAGCCCATTGTCCCACGATATTTTAACTAAATACAGAGTGTATAACGAGCTTACCTTAAGAGATTATGGGAATCAGATGATAATGTCATGAGCTTGCTAGAAATAAAATTGAAAAGGACAAAAAAGCATTTTTTGAAATTGTGAATACTGTTAAATAAAATATAAATCCCTTTGATGTAAGCTTGGTAAACGAATTTCTTTTTAACATAAAAATAGGTAGAGCGACATGTCAACAGACAGCAGATGAAACAAGCCAAAAACAAAAAATAGCATTTATTGAAGAGTGTTCTGAAAACATTGATCGATTTGAAAAAAACCATTAAAGCGCAACAAAATTCTAAGCTTCGCATCGGAATGCTTAAAAAAATACCAAAAAAGTAGAGATGGTACAAGAGTACGAATGGGACGGGATGTTTTTGAGAGACTATTAGCAATAGCTTTAGAAAAAAAAATAGACATAAAAGAATGTTTATTATACCCATTGTATCCAGTCCCTCTAGTGCTTTGCAACTATACTGTTGAATTTCACAAAACAGACAAGGCCGTTTTGGCAAAAAAAAAATGCTTAAATCTCGAGTTTCTCCATCCATCTTTAAAAAAAGATTTATAACTAATTGATGTCTTCTACTTTATATATCTCTTTTGGGTGATTAGTACCTCAATCATTTAACAATACATCCACGATGATTTTAAAAAGAGTCTGTTCTACGGAAGCTCCGGAAGTCTATGTTGTTTTTGACCGATATTTACACCTATCAATCAAAAATTCTGAACATTGCGTTAGAAATGAAGTCGACGTCTCAAACTTCACGATTTATGGACTGCTTCAATGAAGGACAGATGACTTCGATAAATGCATCAAAAATCATAAATTCAAAGATTCACTTGTAAGATTTCTAGTGCTCCACTGCGAGGAGAGTTCCTTAATTCCAATTTTTGGAGACAAACAAGTCTTTTTGACACTTGTCATGTGTTTCTCTTATGAAGAATAAAACCAACATATTTTTTAAACTTGCATAATATGAATACAGTTGTACCCATAAAGAAGCCGATACTAGATTAATTTACCATATACGCAAATCAAAACCTTATTCAAACATTATGGCACGAGCATCGGTCACAGCCATACTCATTATTTTACTTGGAAATATGTACAAATTCAAATATTTGTCTATTTCGAAAAGAAATAATTGCTGGTGGCAATAGGGTCAGGTTTTTAGAAAAGGAAAAGCTAAACCTCTTGATATCTTTGAAATAAGCGGTTATCAGGCTGCATTTCAAGCATTGAGTAAACAAACTGATCATTTACAAGACAAAGATACCGAAATTATCCAAAATTTTAATTCACACATGTATGGTTTAATGAACTGCAAAAGTGAAAATGAAGCCAGATTTAAAAGGTTTCAAAACCTCTGTGGTTATAAAAATTCTATTGTAGGTATTTTTTTTTAAATAAAAAAACTTTGAATCTAGTATACTACCCCATGCTTAAGGTCACTCAATGAGAAAATTAAGAGACTAGTTTTTCTAAGTACAATGTTTTCGGGTGAAACAGAAGAAAATTGCTTCAAATTGAGAGCAGAAGATTTGGGTGCGTTTTGAAAGAAAGTGAAGAAAAAATCCAATATTTGAGTGATAAAGTTTCTAATGAGGATGTTATTTAAAAAAAATTAAATGTCTTTAGTAGCTGGATATAAGTTAATTTTTTACTTGCGATATACTTATATGTAGATACTATATGGCATAAGTGGTGGATTCGTAAAAAAAATCGAACTCTAGACTTTGATCAAACTTGACATTACCATGAAAGCGAAGACAAAAAAGTGGTTCCCGCGATTCCGTCTGTCTGTCTGTCCTCAAGTCTACAGCCTAACGGTTAGATGAATTTGCTTCAAACTTGGTACATATTATTTTGTTCGGTTATATGCCCACAGGCTTAAGACGAAAAATAACGGTATCTGTCATAAATTTTGTTTGCCAAAAAGAAAAAAACTTATTTTTCTCAATAACGACTTCAGAGATATTTATTTAAAAAAAAAAACAGTTAACTAATAAAGGAAAAAGGTACTTTTTGGCATTTTTCTTTGGGAAATGGTTATTTTTGTACATGTAGTAGACTCAATTTTTTTTGGTTTTCATTTTTCTGGAAAATGGTTCATTTCATTTTTTTTTTATTTTTTTATGCAGAACCTCATAGAAAGTTAAAAAAAATTAATTTAAAAACAAACTGTTTTTTTAGAAAACTTAAAATTTCGAAAAAAACGACTCAATTGATTTTATTGAAACTTCGTATTTGGTAGTTTTTTTGACATTATCTTGACAAACACACAGATCTAAGAATTTTGATTAAACAAATTTTTGTATTATTAAATTAGTGCAAGCAACTTATAAGTTAACAAATAGTTTACTTTGCGTAGTTGAGAACGGTACTTCCAATAGAACTACTTTTATATTTTCGACGTTAATGAACCTGATTGCCTACTCAAATTTTCAAAAAATTGGTTTTTCGATTTAAAATAAATAAGACATTTTTTTTTTTGAAAAATCGACACCAGTCACTGATATTTTTTTTAAATTAAAATTTTATATGTAATAATGTAAATGGGTATTCAATTTTTTTTTAAATGTTTAGGTACAATATTCTAGAAACAAACCAATTTTTTTTGAAAAACCGCTTCAATTTGTCCAACAAATCAAAATTTGATTTGATTTAATGTCATCTTTTTTGTCCATTAAACTTTAACAACTAATGAATCCATTTATTTTATTTTACGCATTATTATATACACATATATATAATATAGAGGGTGTCCGCCGCCGGGAAGGTGTACTACTTTGTTTTGCCGCCATTTTGGTAAACATTAGCCTTGACAGTTCACATTTGGCAGTCGTGAAGAAGACACGTGGCAAATTTATTATGGACAAATATTCGATAAGCCAACGTGTTTTAATCGTTAAAACATTTTTTAAAATCAATCTTCGATTACTATGTCGATAAGAAAGTTACGTGAAATTTTTGGGAGAAACTACATGCCAACAAAACGCACTATTTATCGTGTAGTGAATGATTTCGAAGAAAGAGGGTCTGTAGGTGATAGGCCCAAGCATGGACCACAACGTACTGCAAGATCGGCTGAAAACATTAATGCTGCTCAAGGAAGTGTTCAAAACAATCCATCAACCTCAATTCGACGCCGTGCTCAGGAGCTTGGCCTTCAAAGAACAACTTTGGCCACAATTTTGCACAAGGATTTAAATTTGTTTCCATTTAAGATTCAATTGACACACGAGCTTCTTACACAAGACCACTTACGTCGCCGTACATATGCCAATACGATGTTACAGCTAGCGCATGACAACCCCGATTTTCATGAAAAAATCATATTCAGTGACGAGGCACATTTTCATTTGAATGGATAGTGAATAAACAGAATAGTCGGTTCTGGGCAATTGAAAACCCTCAAATTATTCATCAGTCACCTTTGCATCCATTAAAACTTACAGTCTGGTGTGTAATTTGGTCAGGAGGAATCATTGTACCTTACTTCTTTGAAAATGAAAAGGGCATAACGGTAACTGTGAATGGGGAGCGATGTAGTTATATGATCGAACACTTTTTAACGCCACAACTGCAAGCTTTGGGCTTGATTAACATGTGTTATCAACAAGACGGTGCCACATCGCATAGATCCAGGATTGCAATACAACAAGTTATTTCAAAAAATGGTGATGTTGATTGGCCCCCACGGTCGCCTGATTTCAGTGCTCCGGACTTCTTTTTGTGGGGATATCCGAAAAGCAAGGTTTATGCAAACAAACCAGAAACGGTTGAGAAACTGAAAAAAAATATTCGTGATGAAATTAAAGAAATACCGCGTGAAATGTGTGAGAATGTAATGAAAAATGTGCTCAAAAGGGCACGCATTTCTGAGATTAATAGAGGCGGACATTTTCCTGATATTGTATTCCATGCATAATTGTCGACATTAAATAAAACATTTATCAATATAAGATCCATTCTCTTTCAGTTAATCAAAAATTATAAACAAACAAAGTAGTATACCTTCCCGACGGACACATATCATATATCTACAAAAATCACATGACTATTATGAATATTACACCTAAATTAGATTAGATTTAGATAGATAAGTTTTATTTATTAAAATCCAACATTATTAAGACAATAAGAAATTTGTTACAAAAATATTTTTTTTTTAATAGAGCTATTGCCACTCTAATCAAATTAATTTCACCAGAGTTTTGAAATGGGTGGGTTGACCCTTTTAAAAGAAGTATTAAAATGAATGTTTAAAAAAGGAGTTTAATTAATAATAGTTTAATTGTTATACAAAAAATTTAATTGAACTGAAGCTTAAACATTTCAAGAAATTATAAGGCAGAACCATTCACTCTGTAGCATGCAAAAAAGGCCAACATGATTAAGCTTTTGCCCAGACAAATTAAAAAACATTAACTTGCTCTTAGGGCTTATAATCAATTTGTGATTTGAAAACTTGACAACCATCTGTACCATAAGTGAAGTGCACATAATTTGCAAAAGCAGTCAATAAACCGTTAAGGGGCAAACAAAACAAAGAATTAGTGTAGATTAAAAAGAGTATGGGTCTTAAAACCGAAGCTTGTGGAACTCCCAAACCTATTGTCAATTGTTCACTCATGATACCATCAAATTTCACTCTTTGGGTTCTAGCTTTTAAGTATGATCTGAACCAATCACATGTGAAACCTCTAAACCCTGCACTTTCAAGTTTACCAATCAATATTTCATTATTGTCATATATGTCAAAGGCCTATGATATGCCAACAAATAATGGAGCTGTATTCATCTTTCTATAAATACTAACAAACAGTTGATAACAAAACTATAACAAGGCATCTTCGGTTGATTTATTGCTTTGAAACACAAATTGAACATCACTGTAGAAACTCGTTCTGGTTGAAAATTTCACCATCCTACATATTTTGTACGACTTTTTCAAAAATCTTACTTATTGAAGGCAAGAGTGAGATAGGCCTATATTTACCAAGTTCACTTGATACGCCTTTCTTGAAAAGTGGTAAGATATTGGCACATTTTAGTGCGTTCGGGAATAATCCAGCAAAAAAACTTTTATTAAATATGTGGACCAAGACGTCAATTATAAAGCATGCGACATTTTTTAAACGAGCATTTGAAATACCGTCATAACCAGATAAATCTGATTTTTTTAAAGTACCAATTATTTTTAAAAGCTCCAAACTTGTTATAGGCTCGAACACAACGCTTTGGCTATGAGAAGGTTCAATAGTAAATGGAGAACAAAGTGCACAATGTGGATTACTAGAGATTGCTTGCTGAAAAAGTGATATCGTTGAAAAATATTCATTGAATTAGCAATACCAGTTTTATCTGAAACCATACAACCATTACTGTTCACAGCAGAAGGCTGTTTCTTAGCTCAGATTTATTGAGAATATTATTCACAATTTGCCACTCATTTTTTATGTTTCTTCAGCTTGGATGAATTTGTTTTTATAATAATTGTCACGACAAATAGAAATCTCTGTCTTTAAGTCAACACATATTTGGTTATACTTACTATGCTCACAGTTATTGCGTTTTAAACACTTTTTCCTCAGTTTATTTTATACTTAAATTTTTGTAAGTCGCTTGTTGCGCTTTTTCGGAACGACTGTAAAATAGGGCATCGGAAATGTATCTACAGATGATATTAACTAATATGTCATACGATTTGGAAGGATCATTTTCGGGGAAAACTTCTTCCCAAAACTCAAAGGACATAATCTGAGTAAATATTTGTTTGGGCTATATCAATCAGAATCCCTGTGATGGAATGATCAGTGATTTTGAGAACAAACACAACCGTCTCACAGGAAATGATTGAAGAATCGAGACGGCCATATAAATGATCAAGACAAATTTTAGACCTCGGTCTAGTTATTTTATTTATAAACGAAACAAGACCCTGAGAAGCTAACAAATCTATATAATTTGCAACGAGTTCAATATTTTTTAACATCTATGTTCATATCAATCACAATTAACAAATTCTTCGATTTCTCACTATCCCAGAAAGTTGAAAGTTCTTCCATAAAACTTCAGTATGAAGTATATATATAAATAATGCACATAACAAAGTTTTGCTGATTAATTTTGAAGGTTATTTATTGAAAAGGGTCTGCACTCTGAAAACCTAATTTCAAAACATTTATAACGTCATAAGCTTGATTCACGAAACATCCAGCACCTCCAGCTGCATAATTCTTATTTGCATTAAGATAAAAATCAAAACCCGACAACACATAATCTTCTCAAAATCATAAATCCAAATTTCTGTTACAACAATAAAATCAGGAATACAGATAATAAATCTAGATGTGTAACAAGCCCCGCAAAATTCTCTTTTAAACTTTTTACTCTCCTAACTTATGTAAGGATTCAAATATACATTTGTAGGTAGGTACCTATACATATGTAGGTAACTATTCCTTAAACCATCCATTCAA
The DNA here is from genome assembly GCA_910595825.1 of Philhelius pedissequus. Lineage (NCBI taxonomy): Eukaryota > Metazoa > Arthropoda > Insecta > Diptera > Syrphidae > Philhelius > Philhelius pedissequus. The sequence goes on along the minus strand of OU343161.1, from coordinate 142,798,137 downwards.
CAATTCATTATACTAATAATCAAGGCAATATTATCTACACGGGCTTTAAATCTCCCTAATGATAACTAGACTACGTGCAATATTAGCTGAATTATTTAGATTGACTATTTCCTGCTCAAAGTAGTTAATTCGTCGGTAAGTATGTATGTAAAAATCATAATTTTCAATGAAAAAAACTACGGAAAACTTCGATAATCAATTTAAGTAATTTTTTTAAGTTCAATTATATGTTTTATTTAGTTGTCCTTGAAACCTTTTCCTTTGGCAGTCATTTTATATTAATTTGATTTCAAAAATATTGATATTGAGTTAGAAAAGTTTAAAGAAATGTATAGCATTATTTTATTTATTTATTTTTAGAAAAAGGCCTGTAAAGTTTGTCCGAGCAGTAGATTTTTAATATAGACAGTCTAAGCCTCATTTGATACCCCATTTGTCCATTGGTCCACAAAAATTCCACCGAAAATACGTTTTTTTTCAAAAATACTCTCCGACAATATGATTTGAAATCTTTGGTAAAACCTCTATTCAAAAATTTTTTCAATTTTATGTTTTTAACTATATAAATAATGTATCTATGTTTTAGCCAAGTGAAAGTCATATTCGTTTAGGAATTATATTTTGATAAGAACCAAACTTTAAATTTAATAAATAATTTTTTTGTTTTCATCCAAGCATTGTTTATAAAAGAAATGTTGAAAAAAAGTGTGAAATTTTACATTTGAAATATTAGCCAATTTGACACACGGCGCGGCGATGCCAACGATAAACCACTTTTATTAATTTGAATAACAAGAAACAATTGTAACTTTTTGTTTTAAATATGTTTTTGTAATAAGCTAATCTAATTTTAATGTTATAATGTACAAACAACTTTGTACAGTACCTATTACTTATAGTGGATATTTATAGATTTTATTGATAAATAGGCGTTATTGATTTTTCAGTTTTTAGATAAAGACATAAAAACACAGGCATTACGCACAAAAGACAAACACTTTTCTTAATATTACTATTTTTAAATAAAATTGTCAAACAACAAAGGGCCTGCGTATGCAATTATGGACTAGTCCGAAGACTTAATTTGCTCACAAAAAAAACGTTTTTTTTTACATTTTTAACCTAAAGCTCAAGGCAAAACACTGGATATTTATTTACTTTCAGAAATTATATCTTACCAATAGATCCATTTCATTGCAATCTGGGTACTGAAATCTTTCTAGCTCGTTTATTTTCTCAGATAAGTCTCTTTCTGAATACTCGTGCATTTCAGCAATACTTCGATTTTTTTTAATACTCTCTGTTATTTCATGTAAATGCGGAGTTATATCTTGCAACATTAACTCACAGTGACCAATCTCTTCTCTGCTAGACTTAATTTCCAGTTCCATTTGGCTTAAGAAAATATCAATCGGATTAAACAAAAAATAAGAATAATAAATATATATTACTATATTCTTTCGCGAATATCCACTTGAATAAACCGTGCAGGTCTAATTTTAAGTGAATATACTCGATATGACGGCTCTGGGCAATATTCAAGCCCTGGTTTAATAAGAATAATTTTTCTTAGATTTGCTGGAACATTTTGAATGTGCGAGGAAAACTTTTCAGCTACTTCTTTGCTTTCCGTAAGAAGAATATTTTCAATAGAACCGCGGTCAATAAGACAGTTCAGCACCACATTATCGGAGCAACGTATTTGGTCCATTAGTAGTTTAGTTCCATTAGGTGGACGAACTTTACCTTTTGATACATCATAAGCCTAATGAATTGCATTTCAATCAATGTAACCTTTAAAATAGTAATTTCTTAATAGATGTACCAACTTTGTTCATAAACTTTGTAGTAATTATCGTTGGATTAAAATTTGGATAATTCTTTAGAATATTTTCCAAAATTTTATAATCTTTGTTATTACTGACTACAAAACTTTTAATCAAACCACCCAACTGGAACTCCACAGCATCTCGAAATTTAGCATCTACAACTTCAATATAACGTCCAAGAGGACCACGTGGCATCTCACTGAATTGTCTTTTCTGATAAAGCACGTTAATTGTAAACACTATTTCACTAACGTCTTCCCCATAGATTAAGAGCGCATCTTTTGTGTTTGTGTTTATAATGTGTATTTGAGACAGAATGTGACCTGAAATTAAAACAAATTATTTGAATTAACGATTGGTTTTACCAAAAAAGCGAAATGTACAGAATTCGATTTGTACGTGTCTATTTAAAAATATATATATACAAAGTGTTTCGCAAAAGGTATGCCCAACCGGTTGTAATGAAGCGTTCTGACCGCTACATTACATCTAAAAAAACAACAACTAAATCAACTAAATACTATATTAATTAATAGCTTAAATTAACTATTAAATAATAAAATAAATAATAATGCCGAAAATAAAATAGCAAAATAAACCTTCATAAAATACACATTGCCACTGAGAGGCAACACTGTCATTTGAGCCATAATTTACCAACATACAAAATCAGCCGACAACCAACCGCAACCCATTGGCACATGAGGACAACGAGAGGGCTCAGTCGATCTCGTACTGTGGAGGTGTTAACACGTTTTCGGCTTCCCAGTTTTTTCCAAATTAAATTTGTGTGTGCGTTTAGCTATAACATTAAATCAAGATTTTCTAAGTGGTGCAGTAGGACAAAGGTAGAGTGGCCGACCGAGAATCCGAGGGTCGCCAGTTCGATTCCCAGCCGGGCATCAGAACTTTAGCAGCTTTTTTTCACAACCGTGAAGTGGAAAACTTTATTGGTTGGGAAAACGAGCAAAGGAGGAGGAGCTTAAGCACCGGGGCATCGAAAGGTGTCCTAGGGCCAATGAGGCCAGCGATGGCATCAGCTGAGGGAACATCGAAAGATGTGCCAATTACAAGCAGTGATTCTGCAGCAACAACATCAACAGCAATAACAACAACGGCAACATCATGCCATGTAAATCAGAAGCGCAGAAAGAGGATCAAGTGCGCACCAAATTTGGTAAAGAGGAGATCCACGGCCACCTCAGCAAAACTGCCAGCTGGGGTGAATACGTCCGATATAGACGAGACGTCAGAGGCAGCAAGACAAACCCAGCTAGACACTTCACCCGAAGAGGGTATTGAATATATGTCTGAGGAAGGAGAAGGGCACTTCACGACAGGCGATAGTACTGCCTTCGTGAACCTCTCCAGATCAGAGGCGTCATCTGAGGAGGACGAGGAACAAAGAATTGTCGCTCAAATTGAAACAATGGAGGCAGAAATCCAAAGTTTGAAAAGCCAACTTAAGGCCAAGCTAGAAGCGCGCAGAGCGAAACAACTGAAAGAAATCGAGGAACAAAAACAACAACAGCAAAACGAACAATTACAAAAACAACAGCCACAGCAGCAGCCAAAACAACAACGGCAAAAACAACAGCCACAGCAGCAGCCAAAACAACAACGGCAAAAACAACAGCAACAGCAGCAGACAAAAGCCGAGAAACAACGGCAAGAAAAACAGCAGCAGCAGATTCAAAAGCAACAGAATCAACAGCAGCAGAAAAGTCAGTCTCAGCAGCAGCAGCCACAGCCGCCGATTACGAAAAAAGAAAAGGTGCCACCCATAAATACTTATAAAATGGAGTTACAGGATACCATAAATCTATGTAAGTTGACCATAGGTCAAAATTTTACTATTAAAAGATTAAATAACGACAGGCATGCTATCCAGTGCTTCACACTGGAACAGCACAAAAAAATTAAAGAGTTGCTAAAAGAAACTACTACTGAATTCTTTAGTTTCACCCCCAAAACCGAAAAATTTCAAACAGTCCTTTTGAAGGGCATAGATTCCTGCACGGAACCACAGGTGCTCTTAAATGAACTCCGCCAAAAAGCGAATGACGATCTCGACTTTATCGGGGTCAAGCCGTTCGCTACAGTTAGAGCTAGGTGGGAGAAGCGGAGTCTTCCCTTCTTCCTTGTTCAACTCTCACCCAGCAGCAAACTGGATAGTTTGAGGAGTATATCCGTCCTCAACTACCAGGTTGTAACTTGGGACAAATTAAAAAGGCGCGGCGAAATGCTTCAATGCATACGCTGCCAAAGGTTCGGCCACGCCGCGCCGCAGTAAACTGCGAAATGCAGTCACGCTGCGTTAAGTGTGGAGAGAACCACAATGCAGATGAATGCAAGTTAGGAAAGGAACGGGTCGAAGATAGGACCCAGCTTAAATGTGTACTCTGCCGAGGCGGCGGACACCCCGCTAATTATCGGGGATGCCCGACGTTTCAGCTTATAAAGAACAATAAAGCAGCAAAGCAAACAGTGGTAGAAAAGCGTCCAACAGTGCGCCCTCCTACAACAACGCCCGTCAACCCCCAAATTTCGTACGTCCAAATGGCGTCAGAAAGGGGAAGCACGGTACAGCCTAACCAAAGGTCGCCCAAGAGGCCCCCGTTCCTAAGGCGCCGGCGGCACAGGCGGATATTATGGGCGTTCTACTGGCCATCCAGGGCCAGTTGAACGGCCTCCAAAACCAGATCAGGGAGCAGGCGACTAGGGTGGATTATCTCTACTCTGTTTTGCCGAGCTTAACGCAACTTAGAGGTTAAGGGCGCGCTGCCGGAGAGGCCCTTTAAGATCCTAGCTGTAAATGTAAATTCACTGATTAGGACCGAACGTAGAGCTAATTTATTCCAATTGCTTAAAGACATAAGTCCAGATATGTTTATGGCTAGCGAAACTAAGCTTAACCAGAAACATAAATTGACTAACAACAATTACAATATCGTAAGGAGAGACCGACCCAATTCCACTCAAGGAGGGGGCGTCGCAATCTTTATACGTAAAGGCATTAGTCATAAGGTAGTATATAATAGTGATGTGCGTAAATTTCGGACGTTAGAGGCATACATCATATGCATTCATCTCCAACAGGGGAAGCGAATGTATGTGATCGCTGCCTATGCACCGGAAACACCTCAGCCCACACAGTTTATAACAGAGCTTGGAAAGCTTTTTGAATGCTTAAGATTGAGCTCGGAAGAAAACTACTACATATTGGCTGGTGATTTGAATGCCAAACATATAGATTGGGGAAATCAAATACAAAATCCTCGTGGTAACCATCTGTACAATTGGATGGGTCGTAACAACCTGGAGTATCGCATTGAACTTCTCGCTACAGACAGGCCATCGTTTCCAAGAAGCGGTACCTATCTGGATCTATTGTTGAAAGACGCAAGACTTACAATTACTGATACTATGGGCCATCGGCCTAAAAATTGTTTAAGAACGATCGAGTACGACAGTGACCACTGCGGACTCGCCGCCGTAATACAACTTCCGAACGCGCTTATGGAGTTGGAGGAGTATGTACCGGTGCATACTTACAATTACAGTACAGTAAGGTCGCTGGCCACGCTTCTTGAACGTCTTATTGAGCGAATTACGATCAAATGGTATATCCCCACCAAATGACAGGAACATGACAAATACTGAAATTGACAGATACTTAGAACAAATGGACGAAACAATTCAACGAACAATGAACAGGACAATACCGAAATACAAAGAACGTAACGCAACTGACATGTACCGTAACGCGACAATTGATGCATTACACAGACAAAAAAGTGGCTTACTGACAAGACTAAAACGCTTGTACAGACGGTTTACTGACACACGAGATCTGGAGATAAGGACACTGAAGTCGTCCATCAAAAACATCAACCAATTGATCAAAGAAAATTATAGGTTGTCCATTAATTTGTTTTGGGACAACAAAATTCGGGCCGTGAACGCTACCGACCCGATTATGTTCCCACAAATTAATAAAATATTCAGAAGAAAAGATCAAAACGACCTTCCGTGTCTTAAGCTCCAGAGGACGACACAAAACAGAGACGTACTTCTGACAGCAGGCATAGACCCAGATGACGATGTCTTGGACGATGACTTCTTCATAATCGAAGATCCGCAGGAGAAGGTGGAGGCTGTGGGGTCTGCTTTCCAGCAAGTGTACAAGGTGAATGCTAGCATTCGCCCGAATCATGACCTGGAGAACAGAGCTCTGCTTCATCACTTATGGCTCCGAAACGATATAAGCGAATGGCGATCTGAGAACCTTGGTTTTACCGGGTTTAATGATGAAGATTTGGCAAACGCCATAATCGCCGACCGAAATGGGCCCAGTTCCCTGTTAATTTCGACGAATGAGCTCCAGTTCATTTTCGATTCATTAAAGAAAAAGAAGTCTGCAGGAGTCGATGGTATATCCAACGTTGTAATACGACATTTGCCTCAAGAAGAAGTTGACATTTATACCACACTGTTTAACAACGCGCTGAATAATGCGGACAACTCCAATCCGGCGAATCTCCGGTCGATAAGTCTTCTTCCGAGTATCAGCAAAGTATTTGAAAAGGTTATTAATAGAGCCCTGTTCAAGTGGGCGGAGGAGAAAAATATCATCCCGGATAATCAGTTCGGTTTTAAGGCGGGACATGACACAATTCATGCCGCGTCTAAACTAGTTTCTGATATCCAATGGAACAAAACTAAAAAGCAGTGTACGGGTGGTCTTGTTGATTTGGAGAAGGCCTTCGACACCGTAAGGTTAGAAGGTCTCTATCTAAAGCTAACCAGACTAGGTATAAGTAAATCTCTATTGTATATGCTTTATGACATGCTAAATGGTAGAAAGTTTGTTGTCAAGAGTGGCAATGTAACTTCTACCGCAATTTTAATATTAATAATGATCTAATTGCGTACAGAACAGCTAATACAGTTGAGGTATCAAAAGTCTCTTGCAGAGTGACTTCGACAAGATTCAGCGATATTGTGATGACTGGAAGTTGAAAATCAACTTCCAGAAATCAGAAACTATTTTGTTTAGGACTCCGTTGTCTAGCGCCTCAAGGGATACGAGAAAGAACTGGCGCAAGCTGGTGATCGCAGGGCCACATGGACATCCACTGGCGAGTAAAAGTGTAGTAAAGTACCTTGGCATCTGGTTGGATCAGTACCTGTATTTCGACAGACATATAGGTGCTGCTTTGGCCAGGGCTAGGGGAGCCTTTGCCTTGACAAAACGACTGTTTTATAGCAGCCGTCTTGACAGCAGGGTGAAGGTGATTTGCTACATGGCCCTCATCAGGCCCATGATTGCCTACGGTTGCCCGGTGTGGTTCAACGTTGCCCCATCTCAAATGGAAAAGATTCGGGTGTTTGAGAGGCAATGTCTTAGACGTTGCCTTGGATTACACAGAACACCAGAGTCGGAGTACACAAGATATTATTCCAACCAGGTTCTATACAACGGAGCCAACATAAACAGAATAGATAATTTTTTGTTCAAGCTGAATCGGGGTCACGTTGCAAGAGCGATGTCCTCAACTAACAGCTTAATTTTTGGGGCTTATTACCCCAATAACGAATATTTTGAGAGTGCGCGGTTAAGTGGTTACATCCCTCCCGAGGCATTCCTCTATTTAGACAGTCGAGGGCTGATACAGGATGGAGGGGCGGTTCCGCTCATCTACCACGTCAGCCGGAAAACTGTGGATAGGCGACTCCTGTATGGTCGAGACGTCATCGCTGAAGGTGGAGAAGAGCGCCTTCGATTCAGTAGGACTGTGTCCGATCGGGATCGGAGGGATAGGGCGAAACAGGAGAACCAGTTCTGGTGGCTCTCTGAACAGCAACATAATATTTAAAGTCGATGAAGATGGTATATCTTGGCCGACTTACATAGATTTAGGGCAATTAGGTATAGGGAACAGTCGGGGTGGCACCAAAAAAAAAAAAAATTAAAAATATGTATGTATGCGGGGGCATACGTGCATGGATCTGCGTGTCTGTACATGTATGTGCGTACGTATGTGTGTGTGTGTATGTACATGTATGGGTGGGTTGCATGTTGCTGTGTGTCCGCATGCATATAAAAAATAAACAAAAAAAAATCAAAAAACGAAAAAAATGCTGCTGTGGCTGTTCTAGTTTTTAAGTAGTTTTAAGTATTATTAGGTATTTTAAGTAGTTTAAGTTATTTTTAGTTAGTATAAGTTAGTTTTATTTAGTTTGAATTATTTTTAATCTATATTTAGGTTTAGTTTATAAGTGAAAAAAAAAAAAATTATAAGATACCAAGATTTTTTTTGTAAAAGTTTAGATTTAATTAAAATAGATTTTAGGTCGAAAGACATTAGTTCTAAGAGTTATTGTTTAATTTAGAGCGCCCGTAAAGGGCCAGTAAATTAGTTGTAAGTTATTGATAATTAGGCTAGTTTTAAACATTTTTGTCTAGCTTTAAGATAGTTATAAGTTAATATGAAATAAAAATGAAATTAAAAAAAAAAAAAAACAACGAGAGGGCTCGCCATCGACTGACAAAACTGGTTATCATCGTATACACAAAGAAAACGATGAAGAAGCAGCCGCTGCATGGACGGTGCACTACCCACAACCAACGATGAAAATCAATGCATACACATTATGTGCACATTAGCCGTGTTTTATTATGCTCAATGACCCATATTGTTCACCGCATGAAAATAAAACGATCTGAATTATTTACATTTTTTACTTTGCATGGTTGGCAGCTGTGATTTTGACATTTAATTTTTTTTTGTTTACATTAAATAAATTGTTTACTGCGGTGTTCGGAAGTTGTACTTTCTTGTTTTATTTTAGTTAAATAAATATAAAACTATAACTATAATAAATAAATAAAGTACCCTACCTCGATATTGTACAGCAACCAATCGGGTTCGGAATAATACTAAATCTTAAGCTCCACCCCGGTGGATTTATGTCGGTAGATAAAAAAATAGAATCTGATTTCAATTTATTTGTGGATGAAAAAAGTAAAAGAAGAACTGAAAGTTCTGCTTAAGGCCAGTCGAATGGAGGATCTTATTCAAAAAATGCCAATACTTGTTGACAAATCACAGGTACTCAAGAATCCCCAGCATCGAAAAAAATTTGCGTTTTGAATATAAAAATTGGCTTCGAATAATTAGAACATGAATTTTTTTTTGCATTTCTGTCAAAGCGGAGTTGCCAGTTGTGTATAAAGGAAATCAATTAAGGCCCCCCATACTATTGCGAAACTTTCGGCTCCAAACACACTAACCCAGTAGGAAATTCACTCCTCAATGAAAAATGCATTGGTGAAATCCTATATGACAGCGGTCATATAGGAGAGATTATCATTGATTTCACTCATAAAACGTAATGCAGTCGGTCACAAGTATGCCATTTAAGTAGCATTTTGTGCTTAGCTCAAGTAAAAAGGTAGAGAATAGACAAGAACAAAAAAAAATTAATGAATACACAATCCTTTTTCATATGCATGAATTCAATGCAAAACCGGACGCGAAGATTCCCCCAATAAAAAGATTTTTGACCTGCTAAAAAAAATAATGATGCTAAAATGAAACCTCTTGTTGGGTTTTCCCCTCGTTCGGTTCGCGCCACTACCTACTGTTTTTTGTCTCATCTTTAAATTGCCTAAAAAAAAACTATTATAACCCTAGGCCTCCACTTGAAATAAATGATTGCAAGAAATGTGTCATGCAGACAATATTTCTTGTGGCGGCACCCCATGTCTGGATTTTTTTTATTTTTAGACATAAGAATCTGTATTTATTGCTTATCTTCTCAGAAGAAATAAACGGAGGAATAAAATTTGACATTTGTTTTCGATATGTTAATGGATTGTATTCGTGTATACTAAACTACTAGTTGTCAAAGTAAATGCATTCAATTGTAGTAGTGTTAGTAAAAAGAGAGGTTGATCCACAGAAAAATACGGATCTGCAAAATTGATTCAGAATAAGAAACGAAGTTTTGTTTTCCCAATGGAAGGATTTAACTTAGCAAATTTATATCTTTTCCAATGGGAAACCACATAAAAATGGCACTAGTGTAGAAGCAGACTTAATAAATTATAAGTAGTTGTTTGGTTATTCGGCAACACCGTGGTTGACAATTCAAAATTGAACAAGTTAAAAGCTAACCCTGGTAGTGAGATATGTAATTAAATTCTGGGTCAAGAAAATTTAACTGGAAATTATAGTGTTGTTGTAATGCATGCATAGCTCTAATCTATATAGGTATTCGTGCATAATAAAACGCGGCTATTGATAAGTCCAATTACAACAACAACGCCCACGAGAGTCAATTGCGCATAAAAGGTATAATTGCAACAGAGGTACACGAAAGGGCAATGGCCGATGCGTACCAATAATAGCATTAGTAATAATCATAATAAAAACAGTGGGGAGCTTGTAATATGCGGTACATTAAAAAATAAGGAAAACTCCTTCACCCTTAGGCCCCGTGCAAACAACACGAATAGAGGTTCTTTGCGATCTAGCAACAAGTGGTAGGGAGTATGGGACACAAAATTTAAGCGGCCATTTGTACGAACATTTGCATTTTACTTCTTAAAGTTAACATTCACTTTTTACCAAGAGCAATATGAGAGAAGGCGAATTATTTAACAAAAATAAGCCCAAACGTAATAAGAAAATAAAACAAGAGAAAATAAAATAAATCAAGACCAAATTTAATATTTGATTATGATTGTTTGTGTTTCCCTTTTATTAAAAGATTCCCCCCCCCCCCCCCACCCCTAGCGGTAAGGCATCTTAGGAAGTGCCAGTTGAAACCGTTGATAAGCCAGTGGAAACATTGTTTGATAAGCCAGTGGGGACACTGTTCGATAAGCTAGTAGAAATACCGTTTGATAAGCCAGTAGAAATTCTGTTTGATAAACCAGTAGAAATAATTTTTGATAAGCCAGTAGATATACTGTTTGATAAGCCAGTGGAAACGCTGTTGATAAGCCAGTGGAAACGCTGTTGATAAGCCAGTAGAAATACTGGTTGATAAGTAAATTACAGATTTCCCCTCAACAGTGGTTAGTAATCTCAACTTGAACTAAATATAAAAATTGCTTTCAGATCAATACAAACCACACGCAAGGACCATTCTTGCCGAATAAACGAAGTACCGCTATCAAAAACACCGGGACCGCTACAGTCCGCAATACCAAGGAAATACACAACCAAGGAAAAAGAGGATAAAGTTACCGGAGAATTAGTCAGCAAGCCAGCAGATAACCAAGCGTGTCCAAATCTCTTTCAATCATCAGAAACTTAATCACATCGAGGGATAATAATAGTTAAATAAATGGAAATTGAAATAACTAAATTTAAAATATACATTTTGAGTTTGAATTTGCAATAATAAAGGGAATAATCTTCGAAACTAAAGTTTTAGTGTACTTCCTTTAGTTGAACCTAGCAAACCCAGAGTTTAGAACCAAAGTACATCAAGGTAGTTCGTGTAGCTTGGTTCGAAAGAATAAAAACTTGTAAGGGGGTCTATTCCTCCCTATCGGTAATACTTACAATGTTATGCCATGCCTTTCTGTAAAGCCAGAAATAGCTTCTTTTTTCTTTTTTAAATAATTTTGTTATTGCTGAAAGTCTCTGAAAAAAATATTTGCTTCAGTTTTCAAAATTGAATGCTCTGCTCATCTGTTTCTAATTTTTTCCGACATTATGTGGATTTAAGACGACTTTTGTTGTGGTAAGAAGATGGAAGACCTCATAGTGTAAACTTCTTACGTTTCAAATAATACGTTCACAAAGTTTGAAGCTTTTTTCATTTCATTTCATTTATTATGTATTTATAGCATTACACTGTAAGATAAATTTTAAAAGAGTGATACTGATAATATAATAAAAATAATAATGATAATAATAATAATAATAATAATAATAATAATGATAATTATGAAAATAATAATTATAATAATGATAATAATAATAATTATAGTAATAATAATGATAATAATAATGATAACAATAATAATAATAATAATAATAATAATTATTATAATAATAATAATAATAATAACAATAATACTAATAATAATAGTAATAATAATAATAATGATAAATAATAATAATAATAATAATACTAATAATAATAATAATAATAATAATAATAATAATAATAATAATAATAATGATAATAATAATAATAATATTTTTTTGTTTATCCGATGGAAATCTTCAAATCGGTACCGAGTAGTGGGGGACTCTTACCGCACTAAAACCACCGGTGAAATCAGGACCAATCTATGAAAGATCGACAAATGATTTTACTTTCTTAATTTATATGTAAATCGCATTGGGGGAAGTTTAAAGTTATTACACTTTCCCATAGCTTTTAGATCATCAGCTCATGAGGCTTGGTGCTTCTTAATCTCCGGACATTGTCTCGTACATCTAAGACGGTCTCCATTTCGAAGTTGGTATGACTTGGCACTCGCTGGTTGTGTGATACAGCGTGTTTTTTAACCACTTCTGTAACCGTTTCAATTTGAAGGTCACGCTATTTTTTATATACCAAGGGGCATTTATTATTCCACGAAGGACCATGCTTTGGAATTTTTGGATGGGTTTAGCATTTGTTTTCTTAGTACAGCCCCATAGTGGGATGCCATATGTCCAAACGGGTTTCAGTACTTGCTTATAAAGGGTGATTTTTTTGCTACTTGGTTTTTGACGTTTATATTTTTGACAGATCACACATGACAAATTCCACGAACATTTGACATTTCGATTCAGTATTGTTTGCCATTTCATCATGAATAGACTTACGCCTGAACAACGTTTGCAAATTATTGAAATTTATTATCAAAATTCGTGCTCTGTGAAAAATGTGTTTCGCAAGCTACGTCCGTTTTATGGTCGTCATAATCGACCCACCGAGGAGGCTCATTTTTGGCTGAACGGATACGTGAATAAGCAGAATTGCCGTATTTGGAGTGAAGAGCAGCCAGAGGCAATTCAGCAGCTACCAATGCATCCCGAAAAATGCACTGTTTGGTGCGGTTTATGGGCAGGCGGCATCATTGGGCCGTACTTCTCCAAGGACGATGAAGGCCGCAGGGTTACGGTCAATGGAGAAAGGTACCGTTCGATGATAACAGATTTTTTTTTGCCGAAAATGCAAGAATTGCACTCGGTCGACATGTGGTTCCAACAGGACGGTGCCACATGCCACACTGCACGCGAAACCATGCATCAATTGAGAGGCGAATTTGGTGAGCAGTTGATCTCACGTTTTGGCGCAGTCAATTGGCCACCAAGATCATGTGATTTGACCCCGTTAGACTATTTTTTGTGGGGCTATGTTAAGTCTATTGTCTATGGGGACAAGCCAAACACGATTGCTGCATTGGAAGCCAACATTGAACGCGTCATTGGTGAGATTCCGGCCGAAATGTGTGAAAAAGTTTGCCAAAATTGGACCTTCAGAATGGACCACCTGAAGGCGAACCAGAAGAAATTATTCGCAGTTGTATTTGTGGCCTGCTTGGTATAGACGTTTACCTTTTGTAGTTATGAGTTATTATTATTTTTATTATTATTATATTATTATTATCATTATTATTATTATTATTATTATTATTATTATTATTATTATTATTTTTATTATTATTATTATTATTATTATTATTATTATTATATTATTATTATTATTATTATTATTATTATTATTATTATTATTATTATTATTATTATTATTATTATTATTATTATTATTATTATTATTATTATTATTATTATTATTATTATTATTATTATTATTATTATTATTATTATTATTATTATTATTATTATTATTATTATTATTATTATTATTATTATTATTATTATTATTATTATTATTATTATTATTATTATTATTATTATTATTATTATTATTATTATTATTATTATTATTATTATTATTATTATTATTATTATTATTATTATTATTATTATTATTATTATTATTATTATTATTATTATTATTATTATTATTATTATTATTATTATTATTATTATTATTATTATTATTATTATTATTATTATTATTATTATTATTATTATTATTATTATTATTATTATTATTATTATTATTATTATTATTATTATTATTATTATTATTATTATTATTATTATTATTATTATTATTATTATTATTATTATTATTATTATTATTATTATTATTATTATTATTATTATTATTATTATTATTATTATTATTATTATTATTATTATTATTATTATTATTATTATTATTATTATTATTATTATTATTATTATTATTATTATTATTATTATTATTATTATTATTATTATTATTATTATTATTATTATTATTATTATTATTATTATTATTATTATTATTATTATTATTATTATTATTATTATTATTATTATTATTATTATTATTATTATTATTATTATTATTATTATTATTATTATTATTATTATTATTATTATTATTATTATTATTATTATTATTATTATTATTATTATTATTATTATTATTATTATTATTATTATTATTATTATTATTATTATTATTATTATTATTATTATTATTATTATTATTATTATTATTATTATTATTATTATTATTATTATTATTATTATTATTATTATTATTATTATTATTATCACTATTATCATTATTATTATTATTATGATTATTATCATTAATATTATTATTAGTATCATTATTATCATTACTTATTATTATTATTATTATTATTATTATTATTATTATTATTATTATCATTATTATGATTATTATCATTATTTTTAGTATTATTATCATTATTTTTAGTATTATTATCATTATTTTTAGTATTATTATCATTATTTTTAGTATTATTATCATTATTTTTAGTATTATTATCATTATTTTTAGTATTATTATCATTATTTTTAGTATTATTATCATTATTTTTAGTATTATTATCATTATTTTTAGTATTATTATCATTATTTTTAGTATTATTATCATTATTTTTAGTATTATTATCATTATTTTTAGTATTATTATCATTATTTTTAGTCGGGCAGTTATTTTTAGCGCTTCCACCGGTATTCCATCCACTCCGGGAGCTCTTTTGATGTGCATAGTTTTCACGGCTAAACTCAACTCTTCTTCACTGAATAATGGTATTTCCTGTCCTTGGGTCAATGTGGTGTCGGGTGGCCTGACAGGATGAGTTGGGAAGAGTGTGTCGACTATGTGCTCCATTTTTTCTTCGCTTAAGATAGGGTTGGCCATCTAGGCTCCAAGTTTCCGCATAACAATCCTGTAGCCTACTCCCCAGGGGTCACTGTCTACGTCTTGGCGAAGATTGCCCCACTTTTGTTTTTTGCTCGAATTGATGGCCCTCTGGAGCTCGGATCGTTTTGTTCTGACATCCGCCAGATCAGCTTCTGTTGCATCAGCGTGTCTTCTTCTTCCCCTGGTGACTTTGCGTCTAAGTTGTAGGCATCTTTTTCGGAGCTCAGCTATCTCTTCGGTCCACCAATATACAGGATCCCTATCTCTATTTCGGCCGGTCCTTCGAGGCATCGAAGCTTCGCACGCGAGCCTTATGAGTCGCATCGTGGCTCCAGCTTTTGCTTCCGCAGATCCCCCTACTTCAATAGCAGCGGCTTTTCCATCTTCGATCACTGATGAGAAGGTCTCTTCGTTGATCCGGTTTGCCTTCCATCTCAGAGCTGGAGCTTGGCTCCGATTAGAATCTCGTTGTCCGGGATGTTCCAGGTCAAATATGATGCACTAGTCCTCGATCACTCCAGTTTTTTATCTTTGCGGATGTAGATTCCGTTGCTATAGTTACATCGGGAATGGTACCTTCGCTGCCAGGTCTCCTGAAAGTATGTTTGTTTCCTACGTTTGCTACATTTAGTTCAGGCCGCGTTGCCATTTCGAGTATTTGCTTACCTCTTGAGTCTGTGGTTGGCATTCCCCACTCCTGGTATCTGACATTAAAGTCTCTAGCAACAAGGATCTCCCCTTCGACATCACACATAAAGTCTTCCAAGTTTACCAACTTTTGCCGAAACTCATCAATCCTGTCGGTTGGGTTGAGATAAGTGCTTATTATTGTGATTTCCTCACATTTTACCGACACAAAGCCTCTTTCTGCACCTTGGCTTTTGACGGGGAAGTTTCTTGCATCCGGAATCCACATAGCAGCAGTTCCCAATCAGTCCGCAATTGAGTTTGGTGCTTTTTTGTTAATGTATTGCTCGTTGATGATGACGATATCTGCTTGCAGCTCGTTTGTAAGTTTTACCAGCAGATTGTTGGCGGTTAGACTCCAGTGGATATTGGCTTGTAGTATTCTGGTCATTGTGGAGCCCTTTGTTTCGCCTTTTCGAGTGCTTATCGGAAGACATGGCTTTTTCCTGAGCCCGTGCGTTCGGATGGGTTCTTAGACCCTCACACAGACAGAACTTTGGCGGATTTTGGCATTCTTTTTTCTTGCGGTCCTTTTCTCCGCAGTTGAAACACAGTCCTTGCCCCTTTCTGTCTATGCCATTGCAGTTGCCTGCTGATGTCCGTACCCAAAGAACTTATAACATCTATGGATTTTTACTCTGCGTCTGATTCGGCATTGTACCCACCCAATCTTTATTCGGGGATCTTCAACATCTCACCGGCTGCTCTAGCATTCATGGACTATGGCAATTTTTTGCGAGCGCCTATTCGTTCTTGTGACGCATTAGTAACGCATTTTGGACTACAGGTCATAAAAATCTTCAATTTTTTTCAGAATCTTCAAATTTATTAGACAATAACTTAAAGATGAACTCACTTTGCTGGCGACGCTTATCCTCCATCCAGGAATCAAGCCCCATAGTTTTGGCAGTGGGTGTACAGGGGGAAGATGATGTGCTACGGGGCGAGTCAGCGGAGACGGAGCTTTTGGCACAAGCGTTTCGTTTTATTATAGACATGATTACTCGCATTTATATGTGTAGTCGAAAAGAAATGAAGAGAATCGAACTTTTGGTTTAATTGAAAATTTGTGTGGGTGGAGAGTACCGGCAAAAAGACTCACTCAATCTATGAATTTTCTTTGTTCAATTGAAAAATAAAATGACACAAAAAAGAGAATTTTTAACTATAAGCACAATTATTATGTTTTAAAAGCGTTTTCGATCAAATATAATTAAGAACAGTGTCAGCAGAATCACGGACTTCTAATCTATAGCTCATACTTTAAATCTTTATTGTTTCTATTATTAACTTACTATTGCATTGTGTTAGTCCATACACAGACACATATATATATATTAAAAGCTTTCGCTTTTTATCTAATACATTAACATGAATTTCACTTAATTTCATGTACCACAAATCACACCATAGATCAGTAATTCATTTGAAGTCATCAGATTCAGTCGCCTCTCTAACTTTTCATAATTTGTAAGACCTGAACCTAAATTAAATTAAAATCCAAAGTTTAATGTTAAACGGATAGTTGTTTTCTTATTGATATTTGAACTTGGGTGAATGCTTTATGTTTACAGTTCTGGAATACCAAGTATTGTTTACCAAAAAAAAAACATGAAATGTAAGGCCAGATTAAGGTTATATTTACTGATTGATTTATTTTTTTCTATTTTAATTTTTATTAATTAATTATTATAATTAAAATAAATTATTATATTATATTATGTTATTATAAATATTAATCAAGCCAAGGCACTAAGCGCGTAGTGCGTTGGTTTCCAAGCAGCTTGGTCATAGTTCAATACACAATAGAGCCAAAGGAAGTTTTTCAATTAAAATGAAAATGTAGACCAGCACCACTAGAGCAAAGGAATCTGATGATCGACATTGGCAAGTCGTGAAATAGCTATAACTCCAGCCAAAAATATGAGAAAAAACTTGGTGGTAGCACTCTCAAGTTGTTGTAGGTCATTCAAAAACATTAAAATAATTCTAATTAATTTTGTTGATCAAACTGAAATTTGAAGTTTTTATATTTAATAGTAGTGATATAATAAAAGGATTGCGTACGAAATCCTGCCACCACAAAATGAGGCATCAGAAAACCCCGAAGCACTAAATCCCGTACCTATTTATCCCGCAATACAAAATCGGGCATTTTTTTTCCAAGTTCGTGTAGTTACTCTAGTTACTGTAATATTTATGAAAAATGCAATCTATATAATTAACATACAACAATTAGCTAACGAAAATCAACATGTCGTACGTATGAATCTATGCAAATTTTTAGTAGTCCTGGGAGATTCGGGCTGTTAAACTTACTTGTGTTTTCGTTCAGCCGATATTTGTTTTTTTTTAGATCTTCAATTTTGTGCTCAATCTGTCCCTTTTTTTCAATTAAAATTTTTGCGTCACGTTTACTTCTTTCAAGCACACCTTCAACTTCTTCCCTTTGACGCCTTAGGCATATTAGCTCCTTTTCATGTTTCGTACGAAGATCTTGTATACTCTCTCGACTGAAAATAATTATAGATCTTAACTTGGTTGTAATTATAATTATATCAATTTAAACTTACTTTGAAGTCTTTTGTGCCATATATTCTTGTAATTTGCGGATTTGCGATTTTACAAACATGTCCTTCTTATTAAAGTTTTCGATGCAAGCATCAATTCCACTGAGGCGATCAATCATTCCGTCCAATTTACTTTTTAAAGAATTGATCTTAAGGTTTTCCTGACTATATAAAGCTCGTTTTTCTTCCAGTTTAATTTCCATTTCACTAAGATTCAAACTTACGTAAGATTTATAATAACATATTTAAAATTCACCTTAGTGCTTTGTCACAATCTGTTTTAAAGGTTTCTTTACTTTGCAACGCATTTTGAAATTCAATTTTCTGCAATATTAATTGTTCAATTGAACTTTTAATTACTTCTATTTGTTTTTCGTGTTCTGTAACAAAGATCCACAATTTTTCGGTTTCACATTTTTTAAGAAGTTTCTAAAATAAATAAAAAAAGTTTTAGTATTCTTAAGAGTTCTTAAAGACAAACTTTTAGCATAATTTATATATGTATGTATTAATGTTAACAAAATATTAAATACAAATTAGTTTGTTTTGCAAGAATCACTTAGAAATTGTTTATTTAAATAATAATTTAACGACTCCTGTTAATTACTTTTAAATCAGTAAATCAATGCACATTTTTATTAAGTTCATTTCTTTTACATTTTAATTTTTGTCAAATTTAGTTGACAGAACGTGGCTAAATTGGATATACAAATTTAATAAACCAAACGAATTCTTTTAAAAGCTTTTTGTATTAATGAGGTTCAATGAGGGCTTCAAGAAATAATATTTAAAGTTTTGGGTGCAAAGGCCGGACACACGGTGAGGTTAACTATAACGTCTGCCATTTACTCACCGGACACGGATACTTTAAAGCCTTCCTTCACAAGATCGGCGAAACAAGTAGTCCAGCATGCCAGTAGGGTGACTGTGAGACAGATGATACATGCCACACTTTCTTCGCTTGTAGTAGATGGGAAGCCCAGTGCGCAGACATAGAAATAGAGATTTCAGCTTTAAGCCCCGATAATATAGTGTATAAGATGTTGACCAGTGACCTGACGTGGCGCAAAATCTGCATGTACGTAGAACACATTCTCAGAAGAAAAAGAGAGAAGATGATTACCGCGTACAGTTAAGCCCGTAAGATTACAAGAACTGAAAATTATTATTATTATTATTATTATTATTATTATTATTATTATTATCATTATTATTATTATTATCATTATCATTATTATCATTATTATTATCATTATTACTATCATTATCATTATTGTTATCATTATTATCATTATTAATAACATCATTATTATTATCATTATCATTATTTTTAAATGGATGCGCGCACAAAAGGGTTTTGAATTTCTGAATATCAAAATGGGAGGGGAAAATAGAGCCGGGTAAAGTATTCCACATTCGCGTTGTACGGCTAAAGAAAGAATCTCTGTACTTGACAGTACGTCCGAAGTTGGACTCAAGGGTAAACTGATGAGCATTCCTAGAAGCGGGAGTATTACGGTTGAAAAATTTAAGGGGAGGAATGCAACTGGCTATTTCGCTGGAACAGTGTTTATAAAAATAGCGATAAAATAGTGAGAGACATATAACATTTCGACGATGTTCTAGAGATGTAAATGTTTCCACTATAGTTCTATCGCCAATCATTCTTAGAGCTCTATTTTGAATTCTATCCAAAAGATTCAAATGAGTTTTGGGAGCTCCTGCCCAAATGTGCGAGTTATACTCCAGCTTTGGACGAATGAAGGCCTTATAGATTACAGCCAGATCAGACGGGAAGAAGAATTTCGTGCACCTTCGAAGAAAGGCCAAACACTTTGCAGCGTTTTTGGCGACATCAAATATGTGTTCATTCCACAAGAGGTGGTCTGTGATGCACATGCCGAGGACTGAAAGATGATCGGTTTCTTCAATGCTAGTGCCGCTCATGGATAGCGGCATGGGGGGTGGGTTCTGCTTTAACGACAGAAGACAGCACTGAGTTTTTGAAGCATTAAATTCTACACGGTTTTAAATTCCCCATTGGACAATGTTGTCAAGATCAGAATTTAATGAGCTTATCATACGCTGCCGTTCCAGTTGCACATCCGAAAAACAAGGAGGTGCATCTAAAAACGAATATGAAAAGCTGAGAGTACTATCGTCAGCAAAACAATTAAGTAGATTAGAAGTTCCAGATAAGAGATCATTAATAAAAATGAGAAAGAGGGTCGGAGACAAAACGGAGCCCTGGGGCAAACCAGCATTTATTTTGTGAATATCAGACTTGAAACCGTCCAATACAACTTGTATTGAACGGTCCGAAAGGTAATTTCTAATCCAACGAAGAAGACATTCATCGATACCAAATACACGCATTTTCGATAGGAGAGCTTGATGCCAAACTCTATCAAATGCTTTTGAAATATCAAGCGCAATAATCTTACTTTCTCCAAAACGATGTAAAGATTTGTGCCACTGTTCGGTGAGATATACCATCAGATCACCAGTGGACCTATTGCTACGAAAGCCATACTGCCGGTCATTAAGGAGCTTTCGTTCTTCAAGATATTTCTTGAGCTGATAATTAATCAGCGTTTCCATGACCTTGGAAAGAAGGGACGTAAGTGCAATTGGACGGTAATTAGATGGTGAAGAAGATGCGCCTTTTTAAGGGACAGGCTGGACAATGCTGTTTTCCATCCACTCGGAAAGAGACCTGTAGAGTAGGACAGATAGAAAAGCATACGCAGTGGTTTTGCCAGCGTTGAAGAACACCTCTTCAGAACGATGGGAGGGATACTATCCGGGCCAGTGGATTTGTTTATGTCAAGATCTTTGAGGACTCTAGCAACTGCACGAGTGCGAAAGAAGATTCGTCCCATAAAATCGTTTACGCTCTCAAGTACTGGAGGAGTCATAACACTTTCTGACAGCGTCGAATTAACAGCGAACTGCGCTGCAAGCAAATTGGCTTTTTCGCGAGAACTGACAAAACGGGTGTCATTAAAGACGAGCGTTGGAACCGAAGAAGAAGTTGAATTTCGAATAGTTTTTACAAATGACCAAAATTCTTACTACCTTTGGGAGTATTTTTTGCCTTAATTTTTGGTCATGCAAAAATTTGGTTCTAAGAATGTGAACGTTGCAAGTCTTTCTAGCTTGTTCAAACTTTTTCCGGTATTCCTCAGTGGGCTTGGCTTTATAATTCCGGAAACTGACTTCTCTATCCCTAATAACCTCTTTACAGCTTGAATCAAACCATGCATTTTCTTTCGGTTTGATAGATTTCACCCTATTCGGGATAAAATTTCTCATTCCGTAAAGGATTAAATTTGTTATCATATCTGCGCTGGAGTCTATGTCACTACCGGGGAAGCATAATGACCAGTTAAAGTTTCTGAAGAAATTGTTGAGACCGTCCCAGTTGGCTTTCCCATATTGCCAAACGGTTCTCATAGGTGGTTTTTCTTTAACTGAGTGTTGTTGGCATGAGAAATTTGCAGATACGACACAATGGTCTGATGTACCTAGAGGCGATAATACATTTAGCGTGTATTTATTAGGGTCAGAGGTAAGGATTTTCATTATCATTATCATTATCATAATCATAATCATAATCATAATCATAATCATAATCATAATCGTAATCATAATCATAATCATAATCATAATCATAATCATAATCATAATCATAATCATAATCATAATTATAATCATTATCAATATAATTATCATTATCATTATCATTATCATTATCATTATCATTATCATTATCATTATCATTATCATTATCATTATCATTATCATTATCATTATCATTATCATTATCATTATCATTATCATTATCATTATCATTATCATTATCATTATCATTATCATTATCATTATCATTATCATTATCATTATCATTATCATTATCATTATCATTATCATTATCATTATCATTATCATTATCATTATCATTATCATTATCATTATAATGATTAACTTAATGTGGAGACTTTTTAATCATTCTTTATCATATTGTGGCAGAACGAAGAGCGTGGCAATTTTTTTGACATCACAGATAATTTACGGATATTATTCGGCAATTAATTGCATACTGACAAAAAATCTTGAACAAAAACAAAAGTGTCCTGCTAACTTTATGTGGAGACTTTTTAATCTTTCTTTATTATATTATGGGAGAACGAAAAGTGCGGCAATTTTTTTGACATCACGGATAATTTACGGATATTATTCGGCAATTAATTGCATACTCAAAACAAATTTTGGATGAAAAACAAAAAACTGTCTTGCTCACTTTATATGGAGACTTATTAATCCTTCTTTATCATATTGTGGGAGAACGAAGAGCGCGACAATTTTTTTGACTTCACGGATAATTAACGGATATTATTCGGCAATTAATTGCATACTCAAAAAAAATTTTGCACCAAAAACAAAAAGGGGTCCTGCTAACTTTATATGGAGACTTTTAATCCTTCCTTATCATATTGTGGGAGAACGAAGAGCGTGGCATTTTTTTGACTTCACGGATAATTTACGGATATTATTCGGCAATTACTGGTATAATCAAAAATTACTTTTTCGAAAGTTGTCATGCTGACTTTATACGGCTTGCTGACGGTAACACTCTTAAAATTTCAAAGGTAGACAAATCTGAAGAATATGCGTGCATTGGCATCGACGAATTTTTTCATCGTTGGATTAGAAATTACCATTCGGGCCGCCCAACTCAGGCAATATTGGTCGGGTCAAAGTGTGATATTCATAAAGCAAATGCTAGTGAGCCGCAGGGGTCTGTTTTGTCTCCAACCCTTTTTCTCATTTTTATTAATAATCTCCTACCTGGAATTTCTAATCCACTAACTTGTTTGTTCATTAAATTCCGATTAAAAAATCGTGTAGAATGTAATGCTTCAAAAAGTCTGTCTGTTTTAAAGCAAAACCCTCCCCAGAAATTATCGACTCAAATTTGAATTTCAAAAATATATTGCTCTCGCGCCGCCCAATATTAAACAGCAAATATCGGCTACTATCCCGGAAAAGTAGGACAAATTTCGACAAGGTAGAAGATATTGGCACAAAATTTTAAACAACCCATTGTTAAGGGCTTAACATTTTACTAGTAGCAATTTCCTAAGTGCTTATTGATTGAATAAATATTTTAAAATTTTTAAACCTTTTCTAAACTAGTAAATTGCTAGTTAAGCAGAAAGCAGAGCATTTGTAGGGTTTGAATTTTGAAGAACACAATTATTGTTGTTATGCGTTGTAAATTAATTATATGTTGATGAAAACCCAACATGTGCTCTAAAAAGATATTAGTTATTTCTATTTTCATCATTTTATCTTCATTAGTTACCAAAAAAAATTGTGCACCAGCAGGACTCGAACTTGGACACCCCGCGTGCAAGGCTGATATACTATCAGATTCCATAATGGATTTAGCAAATTGCTAAAAGTTAAAGAAGCCATTCCGTGATTTTAACTTTAGTAAAATGTTAAAATCGTTTAAAAATTTGCTCAATCATTTTTTTAGCTTAGAAAATTTTTTTAGATATTGTTTTATAACAAACAAATTTTACATTAAGTATACCGTGAGCAATACTTAAGAAGCTGTTTACATTTAAATTGCCTACTTCAGAAAAAAACATTCATCTTGATTACCGTTAATTATTGTGTAGTTAAGTTTGTTACAGCAACCTTCGTATGAAAGCTTTAAGTCAAAGTAGGTTTCAAATATTAAAACAAATTGTTATTATAAACAGTTACCTTCACTTTTTCAATAGAATCCAATTCAGCAAGCTTTTGTTTAAGTTCATCTATTTCTTCTTTAGATTGCGATATAGTCTGTAATATAGAAAACAAATAAAAGGTTTTTTAAAAGTTTCGTATACGTAAATACACAATTTTAGTAGTCAGCTGAAATGCACGATTTTTAACGCATTTAACAGGATAAAGCCTTTACACCCATTTACTGATGTACACCCACTTTATTGATTTGTTGTCTCATCTAGAAAAAAAAACACTTAATTGCACTGAAAACGCAATGTGGCTGTATACACATATTGAAGTAATTTCTATGAGCGACTATGTTTATAGAAAATCAAAAGATTATTTAATGAACAATGATTTCAATACTTTGTTTTTTTTTGTTCAATTAACCAGGCGATTTTGTTTATAATTTAATAAAATATCTATATTTGTTGACCAATTTAACCGGGCAATGCATTTACCCAGAATTCATTTAAAAGGGAAAAAGTGTGTATATTTCTTATGGAATCTTGTATTAGCTTAGCTTCTATCTTAATTAAACTGGAAACGCATTTAAGCGGGGGCAATTATCCGGGGATTACTGTGTGTTTTATACGGTTCCGACATTCACTCAGGCTCATTTGGTTTCAAACATGTATTTAATTTTCATTTAATTTAACGTTTTTGAATCCATCGCTATTCTATAAAAATGCTAGGTTTAATTATATTTATGTTGTAACAAAATTAGGATAAAATAGAGTATTTTTTTATAATTTTCCACGTGCTCAATGGATTATGAATACCATTTATATGTTTTTAACACATGTCAAACGTTAACACGTTTACGGCTTCCCAGTTTTTCCAAATTAAATACCGTGTGTGAGCTTAAGTTTAAATTTAAACCAACATTTCTCAAGTAGGGAAGTAGCACAGTGCTAGAGTGGCGAACCGTGAATCTTGGGGTCACGAGTTCGATTCCCAGCCAGGCGTGAAAAGTTAGAAGCTTTTTTTCATAACCGCGAGGTTGAAAATTTTATTAATTTTATTTATTGTCACCTCAGCAGCTGGGGTTAAGACGTCGGATATAGATGAGACGTCAGAGGCAGCAAGACAAACCCAACTAGACACGTCACCCGAAGAGGGTATTGAATACATGTCTGAGAAAGGAGAAGGGCACTTCACGACGGGCGATAGTACTGCCTTAGTGAACCTCTCCACGTCAAGGGCGTCCTCCGAGGAGGATGAAACAAAGTAAGAGCAAATAATGATCAAGAAAATTGGAGCAATAGAGGCAGGAATTGAACGTCTCAAGTCGGAATTACAGCCCATAATACGAGCTCTGAAAGACTAACTGGAAGCTCGGAGACAAAACGAGAAGTCCTGGAAGACAAAAAATCGCTACAGGCAAAAGAACAGCAGCAGCAACAACAACAACAACAAAACCAACAGCAGCCAAATGACCAGCTGCAACCACAGCAGCAGCCTAAAAACCAAAGGCAACAACAGCAGCAGAATACACAACAACACCAACAGCAGCAGACAAAACAAAAACAGAAGCAGACAAAACAACAGCAGCAGACACAGCCGCAGCAGAGATAAACGCAGTAAACACAACCGTAGCAGAATCAGCAGCAGCCACAGCCGCCGATGACCAAAAAAGAAAAGGTGCCACCCATCAATACATTCAAGATGGAGTTACAGGATACCATAAATCTATGTAAGTCGGCCATTGGTCAAAATTTTACAATTAAACGACTGAATAAAGGTAGACATGCTATCAACTGCTTCACAGTGGAGCAGTACACAAAAATAAAGGCACTGTTAAAACAATCCATGACTGAATTCTTTAGTTTCACCCCTAAGGGCGAAAAGTTGCAAACGGTCCTTTTAAAGGGCATAGATTCCTGCACGGAGCCGCAGGTGCTCTTGAATTAGATCCGTCAAAAAGCGAGCGACGATCTCGAGTTTATAGGGATCAAGCCGTTCGCTACAGTTAGAGCTAGGCGGGAGAAGCGGAATCTTCCCTTCTTCCATGTTCAACTCTCACCCAGCAGCAAACTGGATAGTTTGAGGAGTATCTCCATCCTCAACTACTAGGTTGTAACTTGGGACTAATTAAAAAGGCGCGGCGACATACTTCAATGCATGCGCTGCCAAAGGTTCGGCCACGCCGCAGCAAACTGCGAAATGCAGTCACGCTGCGTTAAGTATGGAGAGAACCACAATGCAGATGAATGCAAGTTAGGAAAGGAACGGGTAGAAGATAGGACCGCACTCTGCCGAGGCGACGGACACCACGCTAATTATCGGGGATGCCCGACGTTCCAGCTTATAAAGAACAATAAAGCAGCAAAGCAAACAGTCGGAGAAAGCGCCCAGAGTACTTAAATGTGCACTCTGCCGACGCGACGTAAACCCCGCTAATTATCGGGGATGCCCGACATTCCAGCTTATAAAGAACAATAAAGCAGCAAAGCAAACAGTGGGAGAAAGCGTCCAACAGTGCGCCCTCCTACAACAACGCCCGTCAACCCCCAGATTTCTTACAACCAAATGGCCTCAGGAAGGGAAAGCACGGTACAGAATACACCAAAGGTCGCCCAATAGGCTCCGTGCCTAAGGCGCCGGCGGCACAGGCGGATATTATGGGCATTCTGTGGCCATCCAGGGACAGTTGACTGGCCTCCAAAACCAGATCAGGGAGCAAGCGACTAGGTTGGATCATCTCTACTCTGTTTTGCCGAGCTTAACGCAACTTAGAGGTTAAGGGCGCGCTGCCGGAGAGGCCCTTTAAGATCCTAGCTGTGAATGTAAATTCACTGATTAGGACCGAACGTAGAGCGAATTTATTCCAATTGCTTAAAGACATGAGTCCGGATGTGTTATGGCTAGCGAAACTAAGCTTACACAGAAACATGAACTGACTAATAACAATTACAATACTGTAAAAAGAGACGGACCCAACTCCACTCGAGGTTGCAATCTTCATACGTAAAGGTATTGATCATAAGGTAATACACAATAGTGATGTGCGAAAATTTCGAATGCTAGAGGAATGCAACATATGCATTCATATCCATCAGGGGAAGCGAATGTATGTGATCGCTACCTATGCACCCGAAGAACCTCAGCCAACAGAATTTATAGCAGAGCTTGACAATCTTTTTGAATGCTTAAGATTGAGCTCGGAAGAAAACTACTACATATTGGCTGGTGATTTGAATGCCATACCTATAGATTGGGGAAATCAAATACAAAATCCTCGTGGTAATCATCTGTATAATTGGATGGGTCGATACAACCTGGAGTATCGCATTGAACTTCTCGCTACAGACAGGCCATCTTTTCCAAGAAGCGGTGCCTATCTGGATCTATTGTTGAAAGACGCAAGACTAACAATTACTGACACTGGACTCCCCGCCGTAATACAACTTCCGAACGAGCTTATGGAGTTGGAAGAGTATGTACCTGTGCATACTTACAATTACAGTAAGGTGCGCTGGCCATGCATTTCTAACGTCTTATTGAGCGGATTACGTTCAAATGGTATATCCCCACTAAATGACAGGAACCTGACAAACACTGAAATCGACAGATACTTAGAACAAATGGACGAAACAATTCAACGGACAATGAACAGGACAATACCGAAATACAAAGAACGTAACGCAACAGAATTGTACCGTAACGCGACAATTGACGCACTACACAGACAAAAAAGTGGCTTACTGACAAGACTAAAGCGCTTTACAGACGGTTTACTGACACACGAGATTTGGAGATAGCGACATTGAAGTCGTCCATCAAAAACATCAACCAATTGATGAAAGAAAATTATAGGTTGTCCATTAATTTGTTTTAGGACAACAAAATTCGGGCCGTGAACGCTACCGAACCAAGTGTGTTCCTACAAATTAATAATAATAATGATTAATAATGCATATTATCCAGTGCGGTGGAAGACAGCAGTGGTGCACCCTCTACCTAAAAAGGGAAAGGAAAATTCTAATCCGGCGAATATCAGGTCGATAAGTCTACTTCCGAGTATCAGCAAAGTATTTGAAAAGGTTATTAATAGGGCTCTGTTCAAGTGGGCGGAGGAAAACAAAATCATACCGGATACTCAGTTCGGTTTTAAGGCGGGACATGACACAATTCATGTCGCGTCTAAACTCGTTTCTGACGTCCAATCAAACAAATCTAAAAAGCAGTGTACGGGTGCCTGTCTGATTGATTTGGATAAGGAGTTCGACACGGTATGGTTAGAAGGTCTCTATCTAAAGCTTGCCAGACTTTGTATAAGTAAATCGCTATTGTATATGCTTTATGACATGCTAAATGGTGGAAAGTTTGTTGTCAAGAGTGGCAATGTAACTTCTACCACAGTTTTTAATATTAAAAATTGTCCTCAGCAGGGAGCGGTTAACTCGCCGATTCTCTTCAGCATTTACACCAGCGATCTGATAGGTAGTCTAACTCAGGCAATTGCGTACGTCGACGATCTGGTTGCGTAAAGAACAGAAATCAGAAACAATTCTGTTTAGGCCCCATCTCAAATAGAAAAGATTCGGGTGTTTGAGAGGCAGTGTCTTCGACGTTGCCTTGGATTACACAGAACACCAGAGTCCGAGTACAAACGATATTATTCCAACCAAACGATATTATTCTATACAACGGAGCCATCACAAACAGAATAGATCATTTTTTGTTTAAGCTGATTCGGGGTCACGTTGCAAGAGCGATGTCCTCAACTAACTGCTTAATTTTTGGGGCTTATTACCCCAATAACGAATATTTTGAGTGCGCGGTTAAGTGGCTACATCCCTCCCGAGGCATTCCTCTATTTAGACAGTCGAGGGCTGATACAGGATGGAATGGCGGTTCCGCTCATCTACCACGTCAGACGGAAAACTGTGGATAAGCGACTCCTGTATGGTCGAGACGTCATCACTCAAGGTGGAGAAGAGGGCCTTCGGTTCAGTAGGACTGTGTCCGATCGGGACCGAAGGGATAGGGCAAAACAGGATAACCAGTTCTGGTGGCTCTCTGAACAGAATCATGATATTTAAAGTCGATTAAGATGGTATGTCTTGGCCGACTTACATACATTTAGGGTAATTAGGTATAGGGAACAGTCGGGGTGGCACCAAAAAAATTAAAAACATTAATGCATGCGGAGGCATATGTGCATGTATCTGCGTGTCTGTGCATGTATGTGCGTACGTATATGTATGTACGTATGTACATGTAGGTGTGGGTTGCAGTTGTTGTGTGTCTGCATGCATATAAAAAATAAACAAAAAAAATTAAAAAACGAAAAAAAATGCTACTGTGGCTTTTCTAGTTTTTAAGTAGCTTTAAGTGGTTTTGGGTATTATTAGGTCTCTTAAGTAGTTTAAGTTATTTTTAGTTAGTATAAGTTAGTTGTATCTAGTTTTTATTCTTTTTAGTTTATCTTTAGGTAGTTTTTAAGTAAACATTTAAAAATGATTTGATACTGAGTTTTTTAAAAAGTTTTCGTGGTTAAATAAAAATAAAATAATTAGATTTAATTAAAATAGTTTTTAGGTCGAAAGACATTAGTTCTAAGAGTTATAGTTTAGTTTAGAGTGGGACAGTAAATTAGTTGTAAGTTATTGATAATCAGGCTAGTTTTAAACATTTTTGTCTAGCTTTAAGATAGTTATAAGTTAATATTAAATTTTATAAAAAGCATCGTTTCCCATAGATCGGCGAAGTCAAGCATCGTTGCGAGTGGTTAGTACTTCGATGGGGGACCGTCGGAAACCAACCACATGCTGTTGACATGTGTTTCTTCTGTTGTGTGTTCTTTGTTTCTCTGTATCTCTCTGTTGTATTAATGTATGTGATGTTTAAAGCCAATGGTCTCGTTGCCAGTGCTTCAGTGTCTCTACTTCGTAGAAACACCCGTATGAAACTTTTAGCAGTAAGACCATAAAATTTACTTTTATTTTGTCTGACTTGATTACCAATAGTGACTAAATCTACCAATTAGATGCATAAAAGGTAATAAAACAGAAATTTTGCAATAAATTAATTTGGGTTTTATTTAAAGAGGAACAATAATTTTTAAAAATGAGTACTTCCTCCTGATTGATCCTTTAAGAAGCATGCAATGAATAGATAATAATTGGAAATAATTAAGTGTAAGTTCGAACCAGGCTTGTTTCAAGGCTTCAATTATCTATTCTGTTTTAGTGTATTGCTTTCCTTCTAGGTACTTTTGTTGAAATCCATCCTCACACGTTTTCATGACGATCAGGGCCGTTCAATATGTCACTAAGTCCACTCTTTGAACAATCATTTGTCATTCTTGCCAAATGTATCGATGTGCAAAGGCTAGAAATTCAAGAGAACAAAAGCCTCCATAGGTTTTTCTAAAACCTACCTCTATCTACCAACTTCTACTCGCTCCACCCCACGCATTTTTATTTTTTGGTGGGAGCAAAAGAGGGGAGGAGAAATAACACTAAAGCACTTCAATTTCAAGAGGCGGCAGCGGAGCGGTACCAATCTTTACATATCATCGTTTGATAAAGCACAGTTTATCAGAGATTGAGTAACTAGCTTCCACAATTTGAGCCAATGGAGTAACACCAATCGATACACCAAGAAATAATATAAACCTTAAAGCCGCTTTAGCTGTAATGTTTCCCTAGGTATTGTTGGACAAATCATTGCCAAGAAGCCATCAGCGTTGGAAAAAGCTAGGGCAATAGAAGGGACCGATCGAGGAGACAGAGGAACGATACAGCAGTAATGAAAATTTTATTATTAATTAATTAAAGTATAGAAGGCTAAAAGAACCACCCAAGGCTACAAAGGCCGAAAACAAGCCTACAAAGTTGATAAGGAAACATTGTAGTACCGTTAACAGGTAAAAAACGTCATCTTGTCAGGTGGATCCCTTTGAAAAGTGGGGAGCATATAAGTTCACTTTTAAGGAAAAAAATACTTTATTTTGCGTACTTATTAACGGTACTTGCAATGGAACCACTGCTCATATTTTTTTTACTTTCTCACTATTGGATGTAAAATCCTCACTATATGATTTAGTTAGTGGTGTTCCACAATGATCTGTGCTTGGGTCCATACTTTTCAATGTTTATGTTTCAAACTTGACACCTTTAGATGTAAATACATAGTAAGCTATATTTACGGATGGCATAGCCCTGCTTACTTCAAGCTTACAGCCACAAAACGTACTCGAAAGCTTACAAAGCTCACTGCACATTTTAGGAATATTTTTTCATAAGGAAAATCAAGGCAAACGTTGAAAAATTGTAGTCGGTGTAGAAAATCAATTTTTTTATCCCAAACAATGTTGGAATTAAACTCAATCAATATCTGTTTGCACTCTTTTAAGAATTTTTATTTAAGAAAAAACGATATGATTCGTATTGATAATATACAAATTGATTTATTTGCTTCACAAATATAAAAAAAGAAAACACTTAAAACTGAAATAACAAAATGTATGACTATTTCGATAAGAGGTTGAAAGGTGAATAGTGTCTATCGACCCATCAGGTATCTGGCAAAAGGATGACAGCTTAAAAATATCAAGAACAGAAAGAAGATTATTCCTTATTATTTGAAGTTGTTTCATAAATTGGGATGTAGAGATGAAATGGGGATTCCTTTTTGCAATATTGAGACTAAGCAGAACAACAAGCAACGTGTCTTGCATCCTCTCCAGATTTATAATCGATAATATCAAATATGAAGTTAACGCTTAAAAACTTTGACTAGCGTCAATTATTCATTGATGCTTCTTAATGCTGTTTAAAGACTCCTTAAAGATGTTTTTTAAGCCTTGATATTGCTGATTATTGCGTTTCAGCAATTTTAGTGTAGAGTCTGCAATTGAGCTTTGTTTTTTGAAGAGATGCACAAGGTGTTGATCGTTTTGGTCAACCATGGAGATTTGATGGTCTATTTCTTTTGCGTCTCCTTGATCCAAAATTCCAAATAGACTATGGGCAACGTTTCCAATGAAATCAAAGGGAGATCTAGAAACCCTTGTTCGTTTGGTTGGAGAAATGTGATAATTATGAATTATATCATTGTTGGATTCAATTGCGAATATTCTATGTTTAAATGAGTCCATGGTGGGTGAACAATAAGGATTAGATAGTTTTTAATTCGTCTAAGCAGATTTTTTTCCATTCTAACTATGTATGTTTTCACGTCTCCTAGTTCTAGCCAATATGAAGACAAATTGTAGAAGATATATATGTTCCAGAAACTTTTAATCGTGCTAGCGCTACCTATGTCCTCAAAATAAATGCCTGTAGAATTGTCAAGCTTGGCTATCATTAATGGATTGCTGTTTAAAGAAATAACTAAAATAAAAGGAATATGAAACTCACAACAGTCATTACAACAGTGAAGCATTTAGGGACCTTCTACTTCTTAATTTCATAGAATGTTGATTTTTGGATAAGTTTCTGAATCTCTTTCCTGTGGCTCATTGTTGTCAATAGGTAAAGGGCATATATTTTGGATTGCTCGTTGATAAGTGCCTGATGCCGTCCTAATATTTGCCAATCTAACCAATCCGTCATTTCCCTTGACCACAACTACGCGTCCCAGCTTCCATTTCATTGAAGGCCGGTTGGCATCTTTAAGAATAACCATTTTTTAAGGCTTTACATTTTGGCATTTTACCTTCCATTTCATCTTCTATTGCAGAAGGTAAAGGTATTTGTTTGACTATCTTTGCAAATGTTGTTGAATATGTTGAATCTGACGAAATTTTTCTAATCTTGGAGTCAATGACTCCAAATCATTGGGATCTGAGGAGATAGGTTTAAGTGAACGCGAGTTAAGGATAGATTCTATTTGGACCACGACGCGACGCGACGGTTGATAGTTCTTCATAAGTTAAAGAAGCATCACCTAAATATTCTAAAAGTAATGTCTTTGAATTGATTGATGATTCAGTTCAGTTCAGTGAAGAATTTCAGCGTTTTTAAGTCTCCCTCCTACATGTATTAATTGGTTATTTTTAAGAAGAAATGTTAAAACAATACAAACACATGTGCATACGTAGGTATTGCTTTTGTTCTTTTTTTTGTGGACTCTGCTTTTAGTTTTAATTTTTTTCTTTTGTGACCTTTAGTCCAAATTATGCGTTTCGTCCAGGTACTACAGTTGGACTCATCAGTCAGATGTTGTAGTACCCTTCTAAGACGCAAAATAAAATTTACGGATTTCAAACACTGTGAATTATATTTTTCAGACTTGTTTAATTTTAAGAAGAAATGTGAACACAACACAAACGCATGTGCATAAGTAGGTATTGCTTTTATTCTTTTTTTGTGGACTCTGCTTTTAATTTTAAAAGCAAAAAAAAAACGCCTCTTATGGAGCACATCATCGATACCGGAGATGCGGTGCCGGTTAAGCAGATACTACCCTGTTTCTCCAGCGGTGCTTGCCATTTTATACCAAGAGCTGGACAGAATGCTCAAACTTGGCGTTATAGAGGAAAGGGAGAATCCTTGATGATCACCGGATGTCCTTATTAAAAAGCCAGGTCCAAGCAATACAATTAAGTATCGGTTTTGCCTGGATTCACGTAGGGTCAATTCGGTGAGTAAAAAGGACGCAAACTCTCTGCCACATATCGAAGGGGTTATCAGCCGCCTTCCGGATATATACTTCTTAAGTAGCGTTGACGTAAAGGAAGCATTTTGGTAGATACCTCTGGAGAAGGAGAGTAGGGAAAAAACTGCGTTTGCTGTACCGGTGAGAGCCTTGTACCACTTCACGCCTTTTGGATTGTGTAATGCGGCCCAAAGGTTATGCCGTTTAATGGACAAGGTGATTCCTGCACGACTCCGGGATCGTGTTTTCGTGTACTTGGATGATTTGCTCATAATAGTGCCAGACTTCGAGACGCATGTCGCTCTGCTAGACGAAGTGGCCCAATGCCTTAGGAAAGCGAATCTCACCATCAACATTAAGAAATCCGAATTCTGCTTTAAGGAGCTAAAGTATTTGGGTTTCATCGTTGGTGGTGGGAAATTGAAGACCGACCCGGCCAAGGTCGAAGCTGTAAGGGACTTCCCCATGCCGAAAAATCCGTGACAGGTCCGAAGATTTTTTGGTCTAGCGGGGTGGTATAGGCGTTTTATTAAAGACTTTTCAGGCTTAACTACTGCCTTAACGGACACCCTTAAGAAGAGAAACGAGAAATTTCTGATGACAGATGAGGCGAAAACCGCTATCGGGAATCTGAAAATGGCTCTGACGAAAGCTCCGGTGGTTACCCATCCTGATTTTTCGAAACGATTTTTCGTACAATGCGATGCGTCAGATTCTGGAATCGGCGCGGTTCTTTCAAAGGAGCGAAACAGGAGAAGAGATTACCGATTACATACTTCTCCCAAAAACTTAATTCCACTCAGAGAAACTATAGCGTGACCGAGAAGGAGTTTATACCTGCAGTTATGGCAGTAAAAAAAGTTCAGGCCCTATGTCGAGGGCATGGATTTCACCATCATAACAGATCACTCTAGCTTAAAATGGTTAATGACAATGAAAGACCTTAGTGGCAGGCTGGCTAGGTGGTCACTGGAATTGCAGTCTTATGCCTTCGACATAGAGCACCGTAAAGGTTCGCTGAACGTCTTTCCGCACACTCTTTCTCGGGCGCGCTTGGATGCTTTGGACTTGGAAGAAGTAGTATCATTGATAGACTTAGAATCCCCAGAATTTCACTCCGAGGAGTATAAAGGCCTAATAAGTACTATTCACTGTCATCAAGAAGTATTGCCGGACTTGAAGATCGAGGATTCATTTGTATACAAACGCGCACTTCCTCTGAGCGGAGATAAGTCATTATTGGAAAATACCTGACGACTGTGGATACCATAATCCTCCTCAGGCCGCTCATGGAGGAGTGACGAAAACTGCGCATACGACAGTACTTTTACTTGCCAAATATGACCGCCCAAGTAAGACAGTATGTACTTCAATGTGAAATATGTAAACAGTCCAAGTCTTCATGTCAAGTCCAATGTCCGCCCATATCTAATAGTTTCGTTACCGATCGTCCGTTTCAAAAACTCTATGTGGATTTTATTGGTCCCTATCCGAGATCCAAATCCGGAAATTCGATTGTGTTTGTTGTCTTGGACCACTTTTCCAAATTTGTATTTTTTAAAAACGCTACGGTCCGCTAACTCTAGCAGCATTATAGAATTTTAAAAAATGAAATTTTCAAATTGTACGGAGTACCTCAAATTCTGCATTCCGATAATGGAAAGCAATTTATGTCGAAAGATTTTCAAAGCTTTTTGGATAAATACGGGGTACGTCACTTTAGAACTGCGAACTACGCTCCGCAATCGAACGCATCCGAGAGTCAATAGAAAGTTGCTAGCCGCAATACGTTCGTATTTAAAAGAAGATCAACGATATTGGGATGTTCACTTTAGTGACATCGCTTAACCTGTCACCATATTTTGCCCTATTCGGGACAAATATGATCACACACGGCAGCGGTTATGCACTGGCCAAAAAACTAAACATGGTAGAAGACGGCGAACTATTGACGCTCCCGAGACAGGAACGATTGCAGATTATACGGCCAAAATAAAAGAGGGTATGTCAAAGGCAAATCAAAAAAGTGAAAAGACATATAACACCCGTTCCCGAAACGTTCGTTACGTGCCGGGTCAAGAGATTTATAAGCCCAACTTTATTCTCAGCGACACTTCCAATCGCCTATCTTCAAAACTATGCCCAAAATACATTAAGTGCAGAGTAGTTAGGTCCGTAAGTAAAAGCATGTATAAGCTCGAAAATTTAGCTGGTAAAAAAATTAGTGTTTTCCACGCCAAAGATTTAAAGCAATGAGAACTATTGGTCATATAATTATAAAAAAATTACTATTCAATCATCACAGTTGGTCATATACCAGCACTCCGCAATTAGGAGGACGAAAAATTAGTACAATGAACACTGGTTAGTATTAGTAGATTATCTAGATATATTTTCAAGATACAAATCCTTAAGGTCTTTATAAGAAAGTATGTATGATAATAGTCTATCTCAAAATAAAAAAACGAAAGGGTAATGAAAATAGACCAGCAATTGTCGATATCGTTAACTCTAGGTACCTGAACAACTGTGATATATTTTTTTTCAACTATCTGTGATATGTTTATTCTGGCCGTAGTTTGGAAGGAGATCTATTTATTAAACATCTAATATATATGCTGCATCTGTGATATGAATTCAAAATCCAGCTATGCTACATCTGTGATATTTTACTCTATTAAGTCGTTTTGAATCGGAAATCGTTTAACCCTTCTGTATTCAAATTATTCTATCTGTGATATTAGTCACCTAAGAATCCCACAAGGGTAGTACAAATCCACGAGAAAGCGAATAATAACAATCCACCACCTCTGGTAACGGTTTTTTTTTGTTAACAGGTTTATTCGCTTATTCCTTGCAGTAATGCAAGAAATATTTGTCTAGAAGTCTGGAATAACCGTTCCGATACTCGCAAGCACGTAAAGGTTTGCGAGTCAATCGAGACCAAAACGATATAACAAAATAAAACGAAATTCTTTTTGCCTAAAATCACTAGCATAACTTTAAGAAGGTTATTGCTCTCTGTTGGCAAGAATATGATTCGTCCATACAGTCTAGCTTGGATTTGAACTCGTATTGGATAAAAACGCAGAGGAGAAGAGAATTCAGGGGAGATCTGAATGGGTTAAGCGATCAAGAAAAAAAGTAAGAGTAAATACAAATAATAGGTTATATATAAGGGAAGCTAATACATACGTAAATCTATAATAAAAATTAAAAAGAAAGAAAAAATGTACTAACAACTAATCGGTGATTAATTAGATCTTAACCGCAATGATAGTCGATGTAGTTATTAACCGACGATGGCGGCATATGATATTGAGGCTGATAAGAAAGGTGTTTGCTTATATAAATAAATATGACCGCTGCTGTTATGGGTTCTTCCCCACTGGGGTTCGTAGCCTTAGTAACTAGTATTTGTGTTTCACCATCCTCCTCGTTTCGAAGGAAACGTCTGAGGCCGGAGGTTTGTTACGGCTACTCAAGAAGAAGCCTTAATAATGATGAACCTATATGTTCAGCATGTAAATATCCCGCTATTGCCAACTATTCAAACAAGAATTTTAAAACAATACATATAAAAACAATATTTTTAGTAGTTTTTCCGAGTTGAATTTATTTCAAATTATGTAGATATCTTACAAATAAAAAAAATAACTAAATTGTAGGTACCTACATATATTTACCACCTGTTTTTACCAAGTATGTACCTTCAAGCGATATCAGAATGGCATTATCACGCCGCGAAGTGTCGAATACCAGTCGACTGCACATCGGGTAGGTACGCAGGGTTGGTGGTTGACGTGCGTACGTTGTCCCGTCTTTAGCTTCCTTAGCTGTTGTTCGTAGGTATGATTAGTGGAGAGCCTCCGAGGCATTTCGGCATTTAGAGATGGTTGGGTTGGTCGTTACCTAGAAATATCAAAGAAAGGAATATATTAATTAGACGATATAGTTAGTAGTTACTTGCAATAACGACGCATCGGGTTCGCCGTTGAGTAGTTTATTACGTCCAATGAGGATTACTCTTAGGTTTCCCGCGTAGTCTAAACTCACTGTTTTCTGGTCGAATGGATCCTTTGGAGAGACCTGTTGGGGTTATTATAGCCCAGAATGGGAACGCTGTTCCAATGCTTCGTTCGATCCATCCTTAAGAGGAAAGAGATCCATTGCATCACGTTGTAAGAAATTATCATTATGATAATTGTTTTTTTTTCACAAGCACTTGATTAATCGATTAATTAATATCCGCGATCAAATAAACAAAATATAATAACAAAGAGGATTGTCGTGAATTATTATTTTTTTTTTTGTAGATAACTTCAACAGACCGGGGGATGCAAGTCCCACACAGAAAACAACAGCAAAATGAAGGGAAGGAAACAGATATATATGCAGGAGTTTGATTAGATGAGTTGGCCGACAGGGAATCAAGGGGTTAAAGTAAGGTAGGCTTATTAATGGCGTTTTTAGTTGGTAATCCGGAATTGTTCTCCGATCCGGGATCCCAACTGAACACTTTTGTGTGATTCTGACGATTCTGAATTTTAATGAGGTGGTATGTGTGAAAATAATTCTGTACGTGAGAATATTCGAATTCAACAAAAAAAATGTTTGTTGCACAATTATAATACAACAAATGACAACAGTCGAGTTTGACGTTCAAGTATATGAATGTGTGAGTGCTTCTTGTTCTGATTCTGATTTCAAATCCAGAAGCAAAATTATCTTCTTTTCAGAATTAGAACTGTCATTTTTTCCCAAGTGAACGCTTTCAGAAGAGTCCGGAAGGCTTCCGGATTGCCAAATAAAAACGACATAAGTGATAAAATAAAAATTATTGAAAAAGGAAGGTATCCTAAAAATAAAATAAAGATGAGGAAGTGAAAGGAAACTAGGTAGAGTAAATTATTGGAAGCAAGGGAATTAGGTTTGCGATAAAGGTTTTGGTATAGGAGAGTAGTGAATACTACCTTTTAATACAGGGTACGTTTATCTGTACTTTGATAAGCCGTTGAATTGATGTAGCAGCAGATTTATAATAAAGTAGATTTTTGTGCATGACAAAGAAAATTTGCCACAGTTAGCACTGAGGTTACCGCAAGACAAATTCCTCTTGGCGATAGTTAATTGCGATTTGCATAGAAAACGGTTGGTGAAGTAGACACACATTTAGAGATGGTGCGGCAAAATTTTAAATTTAAAACAATTTTCTAAAGGCGGTAACATCATAAAAAAAAAAGATAGTGAACCAGATTTAATTACAAAGGAAACAAAAAATAGAAGGAAGAAAAACCAATCAGATAGATAGATAGATAATTTCTTTATTTAAAAAAAAAAAAAAATTATTTACAACATTTGTTTCTTTAAGATAAAGGACATGTCAATTGCCGTCTGCCTGAACGACATTTCATAACGCAATACAGATAGATAAAGAAGCTAAATTTAAATTTTAAGAATTACATATATAAGTTAAATAATTATTAAGCATTTAATTTAATAAGACAACAAGTGTGTTTTCAACAATTTTGAGATAATTTGAAACACAATTATAATAGGTATCAATTTTGAAATGATTTGATACACAAAAAAAGATTATCACAATTTTATAATGATTTGAAAAAATAAGATTTATCAATTTTGAAATGATTTGATACACAAAAAAAGATTGTAACAATTTTATAATGATTTGAAAAAATAAGATTTATCAAAATAATGATTTATCAATTTTATAATGATTTGAAACATAAAAAGTTGTAATTACTTAGATACATTGCTTGAAACTTAAACTGCAATAACTGGTTGAATTTATGTAGGGCTACAAAAAACTGTTGCGGTAATTTAGAGCATGTTTGCAGTATCTATACACTGTTAACCATTCGAGAGCTCCATTAAGTATATCATAAAGCCGAGTCGTGGGCAGATAGCTTTCTTCAAATGCAGCCGACGAATCTCTTGAAGTAGACGACACGTTGCAAAGAAGTGGGTGATGTCTTCAGGTTCTCTTGTGTGACATAGGCTGCAGATTTGTGTGAGATCAGTTCGATGCGGCATAGAGTTAAGGTTCAGGATTTCGACTCGGGCTCTAAATATATAACTAATTGCTTCAGAAGAAAACTCGTTGCTGAAATATTTACCCTGCGATGGTATTTGGTGGTTGAGGTTTTTATACACATTTCTTGATACTGTTGTTGAGGCCCTTGACAAATGATGAGTGAACATATTTTCATCAATCAATCAATTTTTTTTTTTTTTTTTTTTTTTTTTAAATTCATTTTTATTTCATATTAACTTATAACTATCTTAAAGCTAGACAAAAATGTTTAAAACTAGCCTAATTATCAATAACTTACAACTAATTTACTGGCCCTTTACGGGCGCTCTAAATTAAACAATAACTCTTACAACTAATGTCTTTCGACCTAAAAACTATTTTAATTAAATCTAAATTTTTTTTTTTTTTATTTATTTTATATTTCAAGAAACTTTTATACAGAAAACTTGGTATCTAATCATTTTTTTTTTTTTTTTTTTTTTTTTTTACCTATAAACTAAACTTAAATATATATTAAAAATAATTAAAACTAAATAAAACTAACTTATACTAACTAAAAATAACTTAAACTACTTAAAATACCTAATAATACTTATAACTACTTAAAAACTAGAACAGCCACAGCAGCATTTTTTTCGTTTTTTAATTTTTTGTTGTTTATTTTTTATATGCATGCAGACACACACTAGCATGCAACCCACCCACACATGTACATACGCACATACATATACGTACGCACACACATGTACAGACACGCAGATACATGCACGCATGCCCCCGCATACATACATATTTTTAATTTTTTTTTTGGTGCCACCCTGACTGTTACCTATACCTAATGCCCTAAATCTATGTAAGTCGGCCAAGATATATCATCTTCATCGACTTTAAATATCACGATGCTGTTCAGAGAGCCACCAGAACTGGTTCTCCTGTTTCGCTCTATCCCTCCGGTCCCGATCGGACACAGTCCTACTGAACCGAAGGCGCTCTTCTCCACCTTCAGCGATGACGTCTCGACTATACAGGAGTCGCCTATCCACAGTTTTCCGGCTGACGTGGTAGATGAGCGGAACCGCCCCTCCATCCTGTATCAGCCCTCGACTGTCTAAATAGAGGAATGCCTCAGGAGGGATGTAACCACTTAACCGCGCACTCTCAAAATATTCGTTATTGGGGTAATAAGCCCCAAAAATTAAGCTGTTAGTTGAGGACATCGCTCTTGCAACGTGACCCCGAATCAGCTTGAACAAAAAATTATCTATTCTGTTTATGTTGGCTCCGTTGTATAGAACCTGGTTGGAATAATATCTTGTGTACTCCGACTCTGGTGTTCTGTGTAATCCAAGGCAACGTCTAAGACATTGCCTCTCAAACACCCGAATCTTTTCCATTTGAGATGGGGCAACGTTGAACCACACCGGGCATCCGTAGGCAATCATCGGCCTGATGAGGGCCATGTAGCAAATCACCTTCACCCTGCTGTCAAGACGGCTGCTATAAAACAGTCGTTTTGTCAAGGCTAAGGCTCCCCTAGCCCTGGCCAAAGCAGCACCTATATGTCTGTCGAAATACAGGTACTGATCCAACCAGATGCCAAGGTACTTTACTACACTTTTACTCGCCAGTGGATGTCCATGTGGCCCTACGATCACCAGCTTGCGCCAGTTCTTTCTCGTATCCCTTGAGGCGCTAGACAGCGGAGTCCTAAACAAAATAGTTTCTGATTTCTGGAAGTTGATTTTCAACTTCCAGTCATCACAATATCGCTGAATCTTGTCGAAGTCACTCTGCAAGAGACTTTTGATGACCTCAACTGTATGAGCTGTTCTGTACGCAATTAGATCGTCGGCGTACGCAATTGCCTGAGTTAGACTACCTATCAGATCGCTGGTGTAAATGTTGAATAGAATCGGCGAGTTAACCGCTCCCTGCTGAAGACCATTATTAATATTAAAAATTGCAGTAGAAGTTACATTGCCACTCTTGACAACAAACTTTCTACCATTTAGCATGTCATAAAGCATATACAATAGAGGTTTACTTATACCTAGTCTGGTTAGCTTTAGATAGAAACCTTCTAACCATACGGTGTCGAAGGCCTTCTCCAAATCAACCAGACAGGCACCCGTACACTGTTTTTTAGTTTTGTTCCATTGGATATCAGAAACAAGTTTAGACGCGGCATGAATTGTGTCATGTCCCGCCTTAAAACCGAACTGATTATCCGGGATGATATTTTTGTCCTCCGCCCATTTGAACAGGGCTCTATTAATAACCTTTTCAAATACTTTGCTGATACTCGGAAGAAGACTTATCGACCGGAGATTCGCCGGATTGGAGTTGTCCTTTCCCTTTTTTGGGAGAGGGTGCACCACAGCTGTCTTCCACCGCACTGGATAATATGCATTATTCAGCGCGTTGTTAAACAGTGTGGTATAAATGTCAACTGCTTCTTGAGGCAAATGTCGTAGTACAACGTTGGATATACCATCGAGTCATGCAGACTTCTTTTTCTTTAATGAATCGAAGATGAGCTGGAGCTCATTCTTCGAAATTAACAGGGGGCTGGGCCCATTTCGGTCGGCGATTATGGCGTTTGCCAAATCTTCATCATTAAACCTGGTAAAACCAAGGTTCTCAGATCGCCATTCGGTTATATCGTTCCGGAGCCATAAGTGATGAAGCAGAGCTCTGTTCTCCAGGTCATGATTCGGGCGAATGCTAGCATTCACCTTGTACACTTGCTGGAAAGCAGCCCCCACAGCCTCCACTCTCTCCTGCGGATCTTCGATTATATAGAGGTCATCGTCCAATACGGCATCCTCTGGGTCTATGCCTGCTGTCAGAAGTACGTCTCTGTTCTCTGTCGTCCTCTGGAGCTTAAGACACGGAAGATCGTTTTGATCCTTTCTTCTAAAAATCTTATTAATTTTTGGGAACATACTTGGGTCGCTGGAGTTAACGGCACGAATTTTATTGTCCCAGAACGAATTAATAGCCAATCTATAATTTTCTTTGATCAATTGGTTGATGTTTTTGATGGACGACTTCAGTGTCCTAATCTCCAGGTCTCGTGTATCAGTAAACCGCCTGTACAAGCGTTTTAGTCTTGTCAGTAGTCCACTTTTTTGTCTGTGAAGTGCGTCAATTGTCGCGTTACGGTACATGTCAGTTGCGTTACGTTCTTTGTATTTCGGTATTGTTCTGTTCATTGTTCGTAGAATCGTTTCGTCAATTTGTTCTAAGTATCTGTCGATTTCAGTATTTGTTAGGTTCCTGTCATTTGGTGGGGATATACCATTTGAACGTAATTCACTCAATAAGGCATTGGAGAAACGTGGCCAGCGCACCTTACTGTAATTGTAAGTATGCACAGGCACATACTCCTCCAACTCCATAAGCTGGT
This sequence comes from Philhelius pedissequus, assembly GCA_910595825.1. Classification (NCBI taxonomy): domain Eukaryota; kingdom Metazoa; phylum Arthropoda; class Insecta; order Diptera; family Syrphidae; genus Philhelius; species Philhelius pedissequus. Next base: position 142,754,880 of record OU343161.1, on the reverse strand, counting down.
TCGGAAGTTGTATTACGGCTGCGAGTCCGCAGTGGTCACTGTCGTACTCGATCGTTCGTAAACAATTTCTTGGCCGTTGACCCACAGCGTCAGTAATTGTTAGTCTTGCGTCTTTAAGCAATAGATCCAGATAGGCACCGCTTCTTGGGAACGATGGCCTGTCTGTGGCTAGAAGATCGATGCGATACTCAAGGTTGTATCGACCCATCCAATTAAATAGATGGTTACCTCGAGGATTTTGTATTTGATTTCCCCAATCTGTGTGCTTGGCGTTTAAATCACCCGCCAATATATAGTAATTCTCTTCCGAGCTCAATCTTAAGCATTCAAAAAGCTTTTCAAGCTCTGTTATAAACTGCGTGGGCTGAGGTGTTTCCGGTGCATAGGCAGCGATCACATACATTCGCTTCCCCGGTTGGAGATGAATGCATATGATGCATGCCTCTAACGTCCGAAATTTTCGCACATCACTATTATATATTACCTTATGACTAATGCCTTTACGTATAAAGATTGCGACGCCTCCTCCTTGCGTGGAGTTGGGTCGGTCTCTTCTTACGATATTGTAATTGTTGTTAGTCAATTTATGTTTCTGGTTAAGCTTAGTTTCGCTAGCCATAAACACATCTGGACTTATGTCTTTAAGCAATTGGAATAAATTCGCTCTACGTTCGGTCCTAATCAATGAATTTACATTCACAGCTAGGATCTTAAAGGGCCTCTCCGGCAGCGCGCCCTTAACCTCTAAGTTGCGTTAAGCTCGGCAAAACAGAGTAGAGATAATCCACCCTAGTCGCCTGCTCCCTGATCTGGTTTTGGAGGCCGTTCAACTGGCCCTGGATGGCCAGTAGAACGCCCATAATATCCGCCTGTGCCGCCGGCGCCTTAGGCACGGGGGCCTGTTGGGCGACCTTTGGTGTAGGCTGTACCGTGCTTCCCCTTCCTGACGCCATTTGGGCGTAAGAAATTTGGGGGTTGACGGACGTTGTTGTAGGAGGGCGCACTGTTGGACGCTTTTCTACCACTGTTTGCTTTGCTGCTTTATTGTTTTTTATAAGCTGAAACGTCGGGCATCCCCGATAATTAGCGGGGTGTCCGGCGCCTCGGCAGAGTACACATTTAAGCTGGGTCCTATCTTCGACCCGTTCTTTTCCTAACTTGCATTCATCTGCATTGTGGTTCTCTCCACACTTAACGCAGCGTGACTGCATTTCGCAGTTTGCTGCGGCGTGGCCGAACCTTTGGCAGCGCATGCATTGAAGCATGTCGCCGCGCCTTTTTAATTTGTCCCAAGTTACAACCTGGCAGTTGAGGACGGATATACTCCTCAAACTATCCAGTTTGCTGCTGGGTGAAAGTTGAACGAGGAAGAAGGGAAGACTCCGCTTCTCCCGCCTAGCTCTAACTGTAGCGAACGGCTTGACCCCGATAAAGTCGAGATCGTCATTCGCTTTTTGGCGGAGTTCATTTAAGAGCACCTGTGGTTCCGTGTAGGAATCTATGCCCTTCAAAAGGACCGTTTGAAATTTTTCGGTTTTAGGGGTGAAACTAAAGAATTCGGTAGTAGTTTCTTTCAGCAACTCTTTAATTTTTTTGTGCTGTTCCAGTGTGAAGCACTGGATAGCATGCCTATCGTTATTTAATCTTTTAATAGCAAAATTTTGACCTATGGTCAACTTACATAGATTTATGGTATCCTGTAACTCCATTTTATAAGTATTAATGGGTGGCACCTTTTCTTTTTTCATGATCGGCGGCTGTGGCTGCTGAGACTGATTTTTCTGCGGCTGTTGATTCTGCTGCTTTTGAATCTGCTGCTGCTGTTTTTCTTGCGGTTGTTTCTGGACTTGTGTCTGCTGCTGTTGCTGTTGTTGTTGTTGTTTTTGCCGTTGTTGTTTTGGCTGCTGCTGTGGCTGTTGTTTTTGTATTTGTTCTTTTTTCTGTTGTTGTTCTTTTTCTTCGAGTTCTTTTAGTTGCCTCGCTCGGCGCGCTTCTTGGCTGGCCTTAACTTTACTTTTTATCTTTTCTATTTCTGCCTCCAAAGCATCAATTTGGGCGAACATTCTTTGTTCGTCCTCCTCAGATGACGCCTCTGATGTGGAGAGGTTCACGAAGGCAGTACTATCGCCCGTCGTGAAGTGCCCTTCTCCTTCTTCAGACATATATGCTATACCCTCTTCGGGTGAAGTGTCTAACTCGGTTTGTCTTGCTGCCTCTGACGTCTCGTCTATATCGGACGTATGCACCCCAGCTGGCAGCTTTGCTGAGGTGGCCGTGGATCTCCTTTTTACCAAATTTGGTGCGCACTTGATCCTCTTTCTGCGCTTTTGATTAGCATCGGATGATGTTGCCGTTGTTGTTATTGCTGTTGATGTTGTTGCTGCAGAATCACTGCTTGTAGTTGGAACATCTTTCGATGTTCCCTCAGCTGATGCCATCGCTGGCCTCATTGGCCCTAGGACACCTTTCGATGCCCCGGTGCTTAAACTCCTCCTCCTTTGCTCGTTTTCCCAACCAATAAAGTTAACTACTTCACGGTTGTGAAAAAAAGCTGATAAAGTTCTGATGCCCTCCTGGGAATCGAACTGGCGACCCTCGGATTCTCGGTCGGCCACTCTATCACTGTGCTACTGCACCACTTGTGAAATTTTGATTTAATTTAGAACTTAAGCTCACACACGAATTTTAATTGGAAAAACTGGGAAGCCGAAAACGTCTTAACACTTCCACAGTACGAGATCGACTGATCAATCAATCAATATCACACAACATAGTGTGCCATTCACTCAAATTGGACTCCATAAAAGATACATTACTGCCATTAGAAAGAGCTAGCTAGTTCCATTCCTTAAACGGGGAGGCATTTACTTGAATGAGCCTTGTCATAATGGACTTCTGAAGGCTTCTTCATCCCTCTTCATAACTTTCAATATGTAGTCTGAATTTGTTTTTAGGTTTTTTATGTAGAGAGGTGTTAAACCAGACTCCACATATACGTATATAGCATAATTGGGAGTCGAGGAAGGCAATCTAAACAAACGTTTGAAGAAATATCTTTGTACAGCTTCGAAATCCTCGAGTTGCAAATATCCAAAAATTTGGGTACCGTAGCACATACAGCAGTTGACTGTGGCTTGAAAGACACGATATTTAGATGCATGATCAATTTTTTGGTTAGAGAAAAAGATTGGCCACATTACATTTAAAGCTAATTTGGCTTCCTTGCTTTTCTCTTTCACGTGCTTCTAAATATTCAGATTGTAAGTCAGCAAAACTCCGAGATATTTGAAATCATGAACGAGCTCGATAGGCTCGTTGTTTAGGGATCAATTTTCCTCTAGGAGCCTTCTTCTCTGACGTGGATCAAATATCATTACTTTTGTCTTCTTAGTATTGACGCAGGATTCCAGGATTCGCAAAATATACTAAGTTTGTTGATTTGCAGCTGAAGGGTAGATGAATTGTGCCAGTAAAACTAAATCATCGGCGTAGAGCAAAACCTTGTATTGTATACTGGCAAAGAGTATTCCTCCCGGAAGTACATCACATACATCATCAATGAATAAGGCGAATAATATCGGACTTAATATACATCCTTGGGGGATGTCGTTTTAAACCATTCAGAGAATTCAGTTCCGTCCCACACTGATGCAGTAGATGAGGCAAGAAAGTTGAAACATTAAGAATTTACGAGAAATTCCTAACGATGACAATTTGTACATCAAGGCATTTCTATTTACCTTGTCAAAGGCTGCTTTGAAATCCACAAAACAAGCATATAATTTCTTTTTCTGCTTAATTGATCTCCTGGCAATACTCGTGAGGGCGAATATATGGTCTTGCGTTGAGAATCCTGATCGGAACCCTGCTTGGAACATGCTGAGTCGGTTGTTATTCTCGATCCATTCCGTCAATCTTTCATAAAGAAGAAAGAAAAACCAATTATAAGGGAAAGCTTGGAAAAAATTAGATTACCCAACAATGTTAAGTGATCTTTTTGTATATATAGTGAGGGTGTATTTTGGAGGTGGCCAACGAGAGAGGAAGAGGCCCGCCGCCGCTTGATCTTTTTTTTGTGGTACCTGATGGTCGGCGTATGTGAACTAGTGTTAATTAATAGCCCAGTGTGGAGCACCCAACGCTCATATAAGTGATAGCTCAGAAAGGTCTTAAAGACCCGGACTAGCAAGTAAAGCGAATACCGTAAAGGTTCTTGGTACCTATACCTACTTTTATATAAAACCTATACCATACGCTATTATATAAAACTTCTCTAAATACGAGCATATTTTTGGTAAATACATATCAACATTATATCAACATTACCGTTGTTTCTAAATGTTAATCTAATGGATTCACAAAGCTATAAATTAATTCGTTCAAAGTTCTATTGTAGTTATTTTTTTTTTTGTATCTATAGTTTAGTCCCAAAATTCGTACCCAATGTTTGTAGGTATGAAGTTCTAAAGACTTTAGTGTTTAAATGTAAATTTTTTTGGATTAAATAAAATTGTTAAGTTGATGAAAGGAACGATTATTTTATTATTCATTGCGCTTTCAAGAAGCTTGATGGCGTGGTTATTTATTTTTCAGGAGGTGTGGTAAGGTGGGCTGAGACCTTCCGGTAAGTGAGTATGGTTCATCCACAGTTCTAAGTCTTTGGGATTTTCTGGCTAGGGGAATTTGAAGAAAAGGCCGTACGAATTCCAGGTTGGGTGGGACTAGGTCAAACTGCAACGACAGCCGCAGTTGTTCCCAAAGTGTGTCGTGGTTTTGTGGTGGCTAAGTGTATATAGTTTTTGGCATGTTTTATGTTTTTTTTTTAAATAGGTGAGGTCTAGCTGCGGGGGCAAGATCCCCCCTACATCCGACGAGTTGAGCTGAGCATCCTACCTACTACCAATCCTAACCTGTTCAACTATCCTTTTCTTATCCTATATCCTAATCCCGTCTACTCCTATTACACCATTTCATCCTGTATAAAAATGTTGATCGAAATCCGTTGAAATGTTTATGAGAGGGTCGAAAATCAAAAAAATGGTTGTATGCCTGCCATACCGTTAATAACAAAATATTAAAAAAAAAAATGTTTGGCCTAAAGGAAGACCATACCTAAGGTAGTACGCGTACCAATTTTTATCAAAATCGTTAGAGCCATTTTCGAGATAATTAAGATGGTAGAAAAATTTGCATGACAAGTACGGCTATTTTTGGGGCTAAAACAAAGACTCAATAATCTATTTTGGACAATCACTTAAACGCCTAAGCACCAAGTTTGAAAAAAATCGGTTCAGCGGTTAGGCACAGACAGACAGACAAACGGAATTGCGGGACCCACTTTTTTGGTGTTCTCTGTCATCGTAATGCAACTTTGATTAAAATCTCGAGCTTTTTTCCAAATGCAAAGCTTGCCCTATAGTACCTATATCGCCAGAAAAAATGACAACAGTCGAGTTTGACGTTCAAGTATGTATATGGATGTGCGATTGCTTCTGGTCTTGATTCTGATTTCAATTCTACAAGCAAAATTATCTTCTTTTCAGTATCAAAACTGTAATTTTTTCGCAAGTGAACACTTTCACAAGAGTCCAGAAGGCTTTCGAATTGCCAAATAAAAACGACTTTACAGTATTGGGTGGACGGAATAAATCGAAATTGAAAATAATGGGACCAGTTGGAGTTTGATTGCCATATTTTTTTTTTAATTTATAAACTTTAATTATGTAACTTCGTTAACAATTTCATCCTCCTCTACATTTCTAAGATAGGGTGCGAAACTGTTCCTTTAAAAGAATTGAATTTGTATGAAGAGATACGTTTATTGGGCAGAAGATTTATAATGATATTTTTTTAGTTGTGAGCGGGACCATATGACATCATACCTGCGGAACTTCAGAAATCTTCTGATTATATTCTACCGATGCTAGAAAATATAACGAGAAACTGTTGTGAACTGGTCCATATTCTCCAGTCTTGGAGAGAAGTTCAGGTGGTGTTCATTTCAAAAGCGGGCAAAATTTCCCAAACAAATCCCAAAGATCTAAGCCCAATTAGCCTCTCCTCCTTCCTTCTAAAAACTGTAGAACGTTTGATTGATATCCATATTCGCAACAACATTGACACTTTTGTCTACGTCTCAACATGCGTACTGTAAAGGGGGATCGGTGGAAACTGCAATACACTCACTTGTTAGCATACATCTTCAAGAAGATCTGTTAGTAGAGGCACTCCACAAGGTGGTGTTCTATCCCCTCTCCTTTGGAATTTAGTGGTAAATGAACTGTTAAAGAATCTGAAAGAGGAGGTATTTAGAGTGTTTGCTTATGCGGACGACGTTGCTATTACTTTTCAGGAAAACATCCAAACACTCTCTGTGAACTCCTTCAATTTGCACTTAATAAGCTATCCAACTGGGCAAGTAGCTGTGGTTTAGGTGTAAACCCCCATTACCTAAGGTAGTACGCGTACCCCCATTCCTCTTTACAAGGAAACACAAAATTACGCACGTTGATCCTCCATCTATAATCTATAAATGGTATAAGTTTTAAATTCTCGGACGAAGCAAAATAATTGTCTTATTTTGGATAAGAAATTAAGCTGGAAATCCAATATACAAGAAAGAGCTAAGAAAGCCACGGTTGCTCTTTTCTCTTGCAAGAAGGCCCTTGGCAACAAATGGGGTCTAGAGCCCAGTAATTCATTGGCTATACACAGCGGTTATTATACCGATCCTTACTTACGGAGTGGTTGTTTGGTGGACTGCTCTAGACAAAGCGGCATATAATAATAAATTGAGTAGAGTTCAACGCACTGTTTGTATGTGCATAAGAGGTGATTTGCGTATTACTTCAACTGCAGCGCTTGAAATACTTCGTAGAGTAACAAAACCCTTCATTCATTAAAGTAAGATCATTTCTCATTTTATTGATACCCGAAACCATTCAAATTAATTCATTTGTTTTTTTTTTTATTGTCAAACGAAACTGAGTGTTGTGACACCACTTGGGTGACTATGCACATGAAGTGACAGATTTTATTACATTACGTTCACTGTTAGTCATAATAATGAGACTGTCATAATATTTTGTAAACATTAGAAATAAAATGCTGCTGATGCATTCATATTTTTAAAACATAGTTTGTAAGTGGGGATACCCCAAAACAAAAATGTTAAATAATTTAGGTATAAATAGTTGTAAGAACCGTAAATAAAATCAATTCATAATTTCCAACTGAATTCTTTTAACTGCGGCTCCCTAGCCATCTTATAAAGCGAGCTGCGCTTAACATCTTAGGGCAATACTTAAGAAAAACATTACATGGCGATCCTGCCAACTTGCTTAGTTAACCAACAAGAAGCGGGCCATAAAAATAGATGAGCTACAGCGAGAAACAACTTGACGATGTTTTTGAGGATCTCAATACACCGAGGTCGAAGAATATGTTAATCTCTGCAACAAACAAGACACAAATCAATGAAACACCAGTACAAACAAGAAGACCAAGAGCTGTCAGAGCGGTAAAAGCACGACAAAGGAGAGCTGAACTCCACAAAGTAAATCTTAAAGAATAAATTGATTTGCGAGTTAAAAAAATGGGACAACCGCAATCAAAAGAAGTAATAAACAACAACTTAGGTAGCAGTCAATCAAACCAAATTTTTAACAGTAATAACATAAACATGTAAACTTTTTTCATAATAATAATATTATTGTTTGCAAAAATACATTCATACTATAAGAAATATGTAAGAAAACAAATAATCAGAAATAGAATAAACAGTATTTAAAAAAAATATATAAGCTTTTAAAAAAATCATTTTACACGAATTTTCAAAAGAAATAAAATGATAAATATTTAACTACACAATTTATATGTATTTCAAGTAATAAAATAGAAGAATTAAAAAATATATTTAGAAATTTAAATTATAATAACTTGTGATAAAGATGAAGTAAAAGAAATAAAAATCTTATATTTAGAAATAAGAAATAAAATAACAGAACTATTAACACCAAAACTAAAAAAGACAATTTCAAAAGAAATGGCAATATTTGAAATTTTAGTAGCTGCTAGGCTATTAACGGAATATAATGGTGAGTCGTAGAATTTATCAATTTTTTTAGGTCTAATTGAATTTTATAATTATACATTGGGTGAAGAAGTAGAAAAGAAAGAGTTTTTTTTAAATTTGTAATAGCAACAAAAGTAAGTGACAAAGTGAGGAACAGGCTTCTCACATTAAAAATTCAACCAGAAATTTTTTTCTGATATTAAAAAGACTTTGATAGAAATTTACAAAACAAATCCGTTGAAAATGCAGAATGAGTTAGCAAAATTACACCAAGGTTCTCAAGAAGTAAATAAATTTGAAGCAGGAATAGAATTACTGATATCTCAATTAAATGAGATACAAATAGCTGAACAAGGTGAATGCAATAGAAAAGTTATAATAAATATAAATGATCAATTAGGATTAAATACTTTCAAAAACGGATTGAACGAAGCAATAAGACAAGTTATACAAGCATCTAGAATTGCCACATTCAATGAAGCTGTAAAATTAGCTACTGAAGTTGAAGCTTCTTCTCGACAAAACAATGTCATGCAGTTTCGAGCAAACTTTAGTGGTAAAAACAAATATAACTACTCCCACCCAAGATTTAATAATAATAATAGATATAACAACAACAATAGACATTACAATAGCAATTGTCAGAGCAATAGCTATGAAAGAAAAGACAGTAGTAATAAAGGTAGTGCTATATGTAGTGCTAGAGCTATTGTAAGAGGAATCGGGGGAATCAAAGAAGGTTTTAAATTTCTATGGGGAATATGACACAAATTTTGTCAGCATACGAATAAAACATTTAAATAAATGTTTCAAATTTTTAATTGACACGGGTGCAGATATTTCTGTTTGAAAAGAATGTCTGATAAAAGAATTAAATGAAAACTCAGCATGTCAAATAAACGGCATTACAAACAAAATAATATTTTCTAAGAGTGTATCAAATTTAGAACTCATGCTGGGAGAAACTGATATTGAACAAGAATTTCATGTAGTTAATGAAGAAATAAATATAAATGTTGATGGGATACTGAGAAGAGATTTCCTTAAAACTTATAATTGTAAAATAGACAATGAAACGTGTGTGCTCATATTCTTAGTAAAAGATGAAGAAATAATACTACCATTAAACATGTCAATAAAAAATCTCGGAAAGTTAACAATTCCACCAAGATCGGAAATAATTAAAAGCATCAATTTAAACTTAAATAAAGATAGTGTTCTCATCGGCAAAGAAATCAAAAAGGGAATTTTCTTAGTCAATTCAATCTTACCATCGAAAGGAGTAAATCATATTAAAGTATTGAACACTACAGATAAAGATGAAACAATAGAATATTCCGTGATTGGAATAGAACCTTTGCGAAAATATAGAATATTAGCGAATAATACAAAATTTAAAGACAAACAAAAATTTTATAATTTGATAGAGAAAATTCAAGCAGATAACTTAGATAAGTCTTGGGAAGACTTCGTAAATATAATTTGAAACTAAACTTAGAAAAATGTAATTTCTTGAAACCAGAAGTAATTTACTTAGGTCATCTGATAACATGAAATGGAATAAGGCCATATCCAAGAAAGTATGAGACAATTAAAAATTATCCACCACCTAAAACCGTTGATGACGTTAGAAGATTTGTAGCACTTTGTAACTACTTTAGAAAATTTAAAAGACTTTACTGAAATAGCTAAACCCCTAAACCAATTATTAAAAGAGAAACAAATTTTCTCTTGGACAGAAAACTGTGTAAAATCTTTTAACACACTTAAGCAAAATTTAATGACTCATTCCATACTTAGCTTCCAGATTTTACAAAACCTTTCATATTAACCACTGACGCTTCCAACTTTGACTTAGGAGCAGTACTTTCACAGGGAGAAATAGAAACAGATAAGCATATACCGTATGCTAGTAGATCCCTCAATAAACATGAATTAAATAAACCCATTATAGAAAAAGAGTTGTTAGCAATACACTGGGGAATAAATTATTTCAGGTCATATCTTTTTGGTAGAAATTTCATAGTTTACACAGACCACAGACCATTAGTCAATTTATTTACGCATAAAAATCCATCATCGAAATTAACAAGAATTCGAGTTGATTTAATGGATTATGATTTTGAAATAATTTTTTAAAAAAGGCAAGATGAATACAAATGCGAATGCTTTATAAAGAATTAAAATTGAATGAAGCGAATTAAAAGAAATGATAAAATAAATAATTAAAATAGATGTTTTAACAATATCAATGAATAATAGAGAGAAGATATCGAATCAGAAAGAAAATTGTGCAAGAGCATTGGACTCAAATACGAAGACTACCTTCATAGTTGGGACTGTACATTAATATCGGACATAAGGCGATTAATGAAAATAGAATTTAAAGAAAGTAACGTTTAAAAGAGGAAAATGAATGAAATAATAATAGCAGCAAACACTGTAGTTGTAGAATTTAGCGATAAATCTTTATCAGAGATAAAATTGATTCTGAGGAAGCTAATATTCAACAACAATGCAGGTGTTAAGAGACTAGTGCTAGCAATAAATAGTGTTATATTTAATAACGTATGCATACAAGAACTCAAAAATATATTTAATAAGCTGCAAGAAATTATATGAGAGGATAAATGAGAGGACATAATATTATATGAACCTCCAAAACAAATAACAGATGAGAAAGAAATGCACAAATTAATAGGAGAAAATCATAATTCAAAACTAGGAGGACATTGCGGTATCAGATTAAAGCAAAGATATGTTTGGAAGAATATGAATAAAATGGTTAAGAACTTGCGAGACATGCAATCAAACAAAGATTACTAGATATGCAAAAGAACATATTATTACAGATACAGCCACTACGTCATTTGAAACAATAACAATTGATACTGTAAGACCATAAAGACCTAAAATGGTTACACGTATATACTAACGGAACAATGTGATTTAACAAAATTTGTAGAAGCATTTTCCATAGAAACTAAAGAAGCAAATACAGTAGTAAAAACCATAGTTGAAAAATTCATTTTAAAATACGGATGTTTTAGAAAGCTAATAACTGATAAAGGAACAGAATTCACAAATGAATTGCTGAAGAATATTTGTACACTTTTAAAAATAGATAAATTGTATCGACAACCTTTCACCACGAAACAGTGGGATCAATTGAAAGAAATCATAGAGTATTTAATGAATATATTATTAGCATAGGAGATAAAGATAATTGGGAAGAATTGTTGCCATACTATACATATTGTTGGAACTCAACCCCACACAGCTCAACATAATATTCACCATTTGAACTAGTATTTGGAAAATTATGTACACTTCCATGTGAAATAATAAAAAATAAAGATACAATTTATAATACAGACAATTACTTAAAAGAATTAAAATGTAAGTTGAGACATGCTCATGAACAAGCAAAATATAATTTAATTAAAGATAAAAACAAAAGACAGAATTCTAAAAAATATGTAAATAAATCAAACTTTCTCATAGGTGATTTCGTGTATCTAAAAAATCAAAATAAAAGAAAATTTGATAAACTTTTAGAGGACAATATAAAATAATATCACAAAACGATAGTACTATTTTATTAGATGATAAATATTATGAAATACATAATAACAATTTAATCAAAGCTAGAAACATGAACTTATAACAAATACAATACATTCACCTATATACAAATATCATGCACTCAATAAATAAAATAAAAAAAATATACACGATATTTATTTAAATTTTAGAAATGTAAACAAATATCATTTTTTAAAGGAGAAGGATGTAGTGTTAAAAACCATTCATTCATTAAAGTAAAATCATTCCTCATTTTATTGATACCCGAAACCATTCAATCCAAATTAATTCATTTGTTTTTTTTTTGTCAAACGAAACTGAGTGTTGTGTTCAGGGCATTGCCATCACTTGGGTGACTAAGCACATGAAGTCACATAAAGATTTTATTACATTACGTTCATTGTTAGTCATAATAATGAGACTGCCCCAATATTAGCATTAAAAGTAGAATGCTGCTGATGCATTCATATTTTTAAAATAGTTTGTAAGTGGGGATACCCCAAAACAAAAATGTAAAATTATTTAGGTATAAATAACTGTAAGAACCAAAAATAAAATCAATTTATAATTTCCAACTGAATTCCTTTAAATGCGGCTCCCTAGCCATCTTATAAAGCGAGATGCGGTTAAAGCAGCAATCTTAGGGCAATCATTAAGAAAAACATTACAACTTTTTAATATGCCACCCTTAGATATTTTCAGCAAGCAATCCGCAGACTGCTCAGCTATTCGCCTGAAGGCGACCTCACAGTGGAAAAACAATAGATTTAGACACGCCAACATAATGAACACGTTCAGTATCCTACAAAGTAACACAGACTACATCATACCCCAACCGCTTTTTGATAAAAACTTCCAGATCACAGTGGGAGGATAATTCTTTCTTGGAAGATGGAAAAATTCAGTTTTTCACCGATGGGTCAAAAACAAACGACGGTGTAGGGGTGGTGTTTACTCTAACAGACTGAATGTTAGTCTCTCCTTCCGTCTTCCTAACCATTGTAGCGTGTTCCAGGCGGAATTAATGGCAATTAAGGAGGTTCTATCCTGGCTTAAAGAAAACGTGATATCTGCAAAGGATATCATCATTTTCTCCGACAGCCAGGCGGCGCCGAAATCTCTGGATTCAATCTCCACTAACCCCAAAACAGCCTTCGACTATAGAACATCTCTCAAAGAGATGGCGGAACAGTTCAACATTCACCTATGCTGGGTGCCAGGGCATAGAGATATTCCGGGGAACTACAGGGCCGACGAACTCGCCTAACAAGGAACAACACTCTTCTGTCGGCTTGGAGTTTTGTGGGTGACTGGACTGTTAAAAAATTAATCTGCGTTCATATGATTAAGAATAAGTATTGATCTTACCTCTCCCAAGCATTTAAGCTGCAATGCCTGAAGTTTAGATGCACGAAGACAATCGTTCAATTTCTCACCAACCATTTCCATTTGAGTTGCTTTGATAAATAGTTCATAGTTTTTGACGGGTTCAAGGCTATTAAGAAACAAGTAAATACATTTTAAATATGGTAACAACAGTTAAATATTACTTACTCCCTTAAAAAAACTCTGGCATTTTCTTGATTCAAAACAAAAACAGGATTTTCGACTTGTATATTGTGATACAAAATGATTTTATGTAAATCATCGGCCTTTTTGGAAATAACAATTCCTTGTGCGTTTTTGATTCGATAATATGAAGTTTTTTGAGTTATGTGGCGAACTATTATTATTTTATCACCATATGTTTCATAATTAAAAGCATCGATTCCAGAATTTGCTATGTGTATCTCAATATTTGTAAAAGACTCGTCAGTTTTTATGAATTCTGTAAAAAAACGATTCAAATTACTGATTTCGAAAAATATATCGATGAAAATAAGTATGTAATGGGATTGATACTAATTATATCAAAGAGTGAAAATCAGTTCTGTAACAAGCATTCATTTAATTCTATTAAAATTACCAAGTGCATAAATGAGAAGAATTATTATGGAAAGAAAAGGTGCAGATAATGTCCATATTAATTTACAGTTATGCCTAAGACACATAATAGGTCTGTTTGTTATCTTGTGAATTTGTACGAATTCGTAACAGTTTGTACCAATTTTCACAAAATGCTGTTTGTTACCTCTAAAACAAATCTACAAAGGCTGTCAAAGTAGAGGAGAAAAACTTCCCCTATGCTGAAAAAGTTCAGAATTTTTACTACAAGAATTTTTGTGGGTAACTGATGCAAAAACTGTCAAAGCAACAAGACGGCAAGATTGTTCTGCCATTTACGGGTGTTAGTGATGGGCACATTCGAAAGATATGAGAACGTGAGCGAAAAGATCATTATTTGTGAACCAGAATGAAATGTTTGTATTGAAAACTAAGAGAAACAGGAAAAAAGCAGTAAGGAAAACACAAATAATCGAGAAGAAAATTTTAATACTTGTTCACTGGAATTATCGAGTCTTTTCTCATTTTATTCTATAGAATGTTTTTGTCGTGTGCACTATTCTTTGTATTGCGTGTTGTTTGTCTTTTTCTATTATTTTTTAAGGTTTATTTTTGGTTTGTCTGGAGTGTTCATTCAATTATGCCCATCGCTATATTCTTTCTCTGTGTCCACTGACGTTTTATACACAAATGTGGCCAATTTGCGTTTGTTTACTTTGTTGCAAGATTTACAAAATTTCCCCCAGTCTTGAAGTTTGACAGTTGTTACACTTATTAATACAAAAAATATACCAAACACGCCTAGTGTACATATATATTCTACAACCAAATTATAACCGCAACTTGCCCCAGGGGGGTTGACTGTCGCCTTTCGCCGTGGACGGACGTGTCCCGCGTCACACAACAAAAGTAATCGCGTGTTAAATAAAATTAACAAACAAAACCAAAAAAATTAAATATTCGCTCAATAAATCGTGCAAATTATCCGTAGCAGAAGCAAGTGATGTGTCGAAATTCTTTCGGAACAACAACATAACAAGCCAACCAAATTCCATCTCGCCAGTTCCTAGTCTCGCACATCATCTGTCACAATAACACGTCTTCCGTAAAGGATGATGCTGTCGCAATCGGAGCATCCTTACTTCTTAGGATCGCGTACAACAGAAGTCCTTAAAGAACACACGCTGCACAGCCCTCTAAATAACGGACCGTAAAGTAAAGTTCCTTGGTTGAAGCTAACGGAACTCAAACCCAGCCTGTAAAGAAATCGCTGTTTACCCGCTATTAGCAACGGAACAAACCGTATAGTTCTATGAACAAAGACTCGAAACCCATAGATGAGTTAAGCTAGTATTAGATGGTCCTTGTAATGTGTCATTGCCGTGACACTCTGACGTCACTATGACGTAGATGTCTGTCCTAAAAGTGTCACGTCGTGTGAGCGTCATTGTATTGCATGCCATTGCCGTGACAAAAACAATGACCGCAACGTGTCACGTCACTTTTAGGTCATTGCAATGACAAATTGCCGTGACCGTGTGATAGCCCTTTCATTGTTGATGGGACACCGTGACACGTAGCCTGTCGCTGCAAGGACTGTGTCCCAACCGTGACACGGCAGGAATTTCTGCCATGTCATTATTTGTCACGGTTGAGCATAGTTTCATAGGTACCTACCTACACATGTATAATTAAATAGATTTTAATTATGAAAATTAGGAGGGTAACTTGTACCTACCTACATAGATGGAACCTAGGTATTTAAATATGGACATATATAATGAAAGTGAAGTATACAGGTGGGTAGGTAATTATATATATGTGACGTTTGCACAAATGTTATATTATAGTTTGAGGAAAAAAATATGCCATTTGAAATCTAGAGCAAATGCCGTAAATTTTGTTCTGATTGATAGCTAGTACCAATTCTCCGAGATTTTGTATTAACAACCAAGACATAATGACTCAATTGATAGACGCCGTGTGATCGTCACTGCCAAAAATAATAAATGTCATTGCAGTTTAGGCTCACCTGCAATGATCAGCTGTTTGAGAGTTGTCACGTCGTGTGATAGTCATTGTTTTCTATGTCATTGCCGTGACACCTAGACACAAATATCACCGTGACACACTTTGACGTACATTGTATTTTGGGACAACAATGACAGACATGTGTCATTTGTGTGATAGTCATTATAGCTAGCCATGGCACGATTGCGTTTGTCACGGCAATGACGGTGGTCGGTCATATTTTGTTGTGACGTCAGGGTGTCACGGCAATGACACATTACAAGGACCGTCTAATACTAGCTTTAATCCCAACGTTCAACATCGCAGCAATAGTGGATTTATTTTATCATGGCCTATTCTCGTTTAAACAAAAGAAACTGAACCTAAAAAAGAAAAGAACAGCTTCATACAAAACTGTAATTAATTTTTACAATTTCTGAGATGTCGGTTCTCAGTATCAATTAAAACTAAGGTGTTATTATATATATATGTATATAAATATTTAAAAAAAAAAGTAAAAAATGAGCAAAAACAAGCAACTTATCGTAGGTTTTGTATATATGTATATATTTGTTATATTTAATAGCGAGTTTCATTCAAATTTTAAAGATCTCCTCTCAAAATGGAGATTTGATCTTTTCAATGAAACTTTGTGTCCAAATTAAATTGTAGTATTGGCCGCGTTCGCTGGCATACCTTAAGCAATCCGGATTCCTTTGTGTTGTTGTAACGCATAAGGAAAAACCAGATGATGAACTAAACATTATGTTGTCAAACACAAATATCAAGCTACCCAAAATTTTTTATTAATTTCAGGAACAGCTGATTTAAAACTTCAGATTTCTATGCAATACAACTGACTTAACAGAGGAAGCTATCTGGATCGTTCGAAAACAAACACGCTACGAAGGTATCTTGGCTAGCCTATCGGCATTGCACCGAACTCGTCCAATGCTGAATGACCGACACACACATTTCTGAAAAAAAAAAACATGTGTATCTTCATCATCAGATGATGAGGAAGATGAAGGCAAATCAATAAAAAACTCCACTAAATTTATAAAATTTAAATTATTAACTTCTTTGTCTGTTTTTTGTTTATTTTTTTGTTTAATTTTTTAGCAGGGACTAGCACAATTTCACAATAAATTAATAATAAAATAGTTTCAACTTGATCGTTTTCGTGTTGAGATCTGATCTTTTTGTTGGAATAAAACTCTCAAAATTCAAAAATATGAAATCTTTTGTCAGAAAGAGCAGATCTTTTCTTGAATGAAGCTCGCTATAAGTTTAATCTGTGGCCACTAGCAACCGACATAACCATCTGTTGTGAGCAAGATGTTATATGTTTTATATTTATCTTAAGTTATTTTACTTTTTTACTCAGTGGCAAAACGTCACATGCAACTGCATGGTTAACACTCTGTCCTGAGCAGGAGTGAGAAGACAAGTACTGATAGCCAATACATTATAGCCGTGAATTAACTTAGTTAAAATAGATATAAGAATTGTAATTTAAAATAACACAGCAACTGTAACTAAAAACACTCAATAAAAAAATTCAATTCAAAGTATAGCAACGTTTTTCGGACAGCTTACGATTTTTTTTTGGAAGCAGTTGTTTTGTCATCCGCTGTTTTCTTAGATTGGAATACAACAACACCAACCTATCCGGATAACTATAGATCGGTTATTGAATGAGGCCATTGTATATCCTTTTTTATTTTCGATAATAAATTCTGTCCAACAATGTGGTGATTAAATTTTTAATTAAAGAAGAAAAATTATTGAAAGTAGGTATAGGTAGAAATAGTTTAGGGATTATTGTTTGTTTCCGTGCTTTATCGTTTTATGATTTGTAGTTTAGCAACAGATATGTTCCGTGGGCGATGTGTTTGTATTTATTTTATGGCGTTAGTGTTTATTTGATATATTTTTGACCTGAAATCACCAAATAAAAAAGGACCACATACGAAGTGGAAAACTGGACTAGATGAATTTGACATCACAGCTTTCGGCGTATAGTACACAACTTCCACCAGGAGGCAAAAATGGGTATTAAATGTTGAGAGAACGAGTTCAGGCAGATCTGGAGTCGAACTTAAATATTACATCTCTCAACAAGATTCTAAGAAGAAACGGATTTAGTAACAAGAAAATGCAAAACAACCGGAAACTTCTTTGTGAAGGAAATGATATCAAACTCATTCGATGTGAAGTGAAGTATCTGAAAAAAATCCGACACGTATGAAAAAGCGTAGCTTACATCACAGTTCAGTTGCGTATTACTGAGTAAATTACGCTTTAGCTATTACAGTAAGCTACGCTTTGGCCATCAAATAAGTACCTGATACGCAACAAACAATTTAAAGTCAACAAAAAAACAAATACAAATTTCTAATAAAAGACCTTTAAAGAAGTTGGGAATAACGACGAAGCGTTGGGATAAGATAGAATAAAGTTTTTTTATTTGCATTTAAATTCAAATTTACCAAAGTAGACAGAATACAATATAAATCTACAAATATACGTTAAAAAATTGGTCGCATAATAATATTTATATTTAAGTGGAATGTTCGATTCGTTATTCATAATGACCACCATATTACATTACGCATATTGTTCCTCCCTCAGGCAAACTCTGAGTTCTTCACATCGTTGGATTGGGTAGTAGTAACGATTGATTGTCTTTTGATATTCACTTAGGTATAAGCTAATTGGTAATTTGGTTTTATATAGAAATTTTTAAATTGTTGATATGTTAATTTGAAAAAAAAAAAAAATATTGACATAATGTAATTTGGTTTTAGATATAAATGTTAAATTAGTTGACAAATTAAACTATATCTTAACGTTATTTTTCAATATGATTTTACAAAGTAGCGCCGAGTGTGGGAGTCATTGCAAGTGTTTTGATAAATTTTATGGAGCTGGTTTAGCAATATTACAGCTAACAGATATAAGCACTCCAAGAGATTAAATTAAATAGTGAATAAATACAATAATTCGATTTAAATTTATTACGATTAATATTAAGAAAATCAATGCTTGTAGAGACTTCATTGAAATATACAATGGACCTTGATAAAGTTTCATTACAACCATAGTTTGCCATATGAGTTCATTGAAATAAGAACTCTAGCTCTCATAAACCTAGCGGGAACATAGAAGGGTACTAAAGCAAGAAGCAATGGACATTTAATATGGCAAATAGTAAGTCTCTAATCAGCATTACACTATGAATTTTTCTTCTTGATTGTAATGACTTTATTCCAAGTAATTGGCATTTTGCCTAATAGGCAGGACAAAAGTTCCAACCCATTTTTTTTAAATATATTTTCGTGAATCGTCTTTGAATTTTCTCAATCCGATCAGAATGGACTTTATATATGGGACTCCAAATATTTCTGCGTATTCCAAAAGTGATCTGAAAAGTGATGTAAACAAGGATAATGATACACATGGACCTGTAAAGTATTTTGCATTTCGTTTTATGAAACCTAATAACGAGGAGCTGGCCTTAGGGACCAAATAATCGAAATGAGCTTTAAAAGAATCAAGAATAACACCCAAGTCTTTAACAATTGAAACTCTATTTAAAGCCACAAATTCAATTGTATAGTTGAATAGCAAACATTGAGATTTTCTGGAAAAGCATTAGCATTACACTTTTTTGTATTCAATTTAATGCCATTGATGTGACACTAATTTGACAGAGAATCAATGTCAGATTGAATAAGTTGACAATCATTCAAACTAGAAACTTTTAAAAATAGTAATGTTCAAAGACCGAGACAATGAAAATTACGAAAAGGAGCTGACCCAGGTGGCTACCTTCTGGGACACCTGATGTACACTGAATTTCCTTTGAATATGTACCTCCAAGCTTAACTCGTTGTGTTCTACCAGATATATATAAGGATAACACCGAAGTAATTGGGTATGAAAACCAAAAATCTCAAGTATATATAATGTGTTTGGTGGTTTACCGAATCAAAGGCTTTGCTAAAGTCAGTGTAAACTGCGGCCACTTGAAATTTTTGTTCCATAGCATTAGTGACGTTCGAAGTGAAATAGGTCAGATTGGTTACAGTAGATCGGCCGGAGACGAAACCATGCTGAACTTCTGATAAATATTCACTTGTAAGAGAATCATGCTTATTTTTGTCATACTTTCAAGCAATTTGGGGATTGCAGAGAGTTTACAGATACCGCTATAATTCTCACCACCATCATTTTTGGAACCAAATTTATGAATAGGGACCAAGTAAGACAGTTTCCATTCTTCAAGGGACCTATTGAATATAATATATACCGGAGTACAAATGGAGTCACAACAATTGTTTTGGTACTAAGGCAGGATTGCCGTCTGGACCAGAACTATAATTTGATTGAAGTAATTTCAATGTGGAAATCACATCGGCGCTACTTAACTCGATCGTTCCAACATCGATCCAATTTGTAATATATATGGCGAACTTTTGTTAATTCCTGAATTCGAGTAAACGGTATCAAAATAGCTAGCGAACAATCCAACTATAGAGTCTGAAAGTGATGATTCAACACCTTTGAAAAACATGGTATTTGGAATCCCTACTGATTTTCTTTTAGAATTGACAAACGACCAAAACGATTGTTTTTGATTCTACTTTCAATTTTCAAGATATAAGCTCTGTATAAAAACTTAATAAGAACTACAAAATCTGTTCGCAATTTGCTAAACTTATCATAATCAGCCCTCCCTATGGAGTTAACCTAGTCGTGGTGGGGGGCTTAATGTAGGGATCTTCAACAATCCAGCAGCGGAATCCTGCAAACTAAAATAACTCCAAGTAAACTCAATGTTAGAAAACTTGATAATGAACTATGAACTTGAACAAACAAATGGATGCAATTTGAACGGGGATATACGTTCAAAAGTCGGCAGAAATCACGGCTGCCGGCGCGGGCTTGGCCTCGAAAGAGGAGAAGTCGCCAGTGACTAAATTACATAGTAATACCGTAGCGAAAGAAACAATGAGACGACCACTTCTCTCGAAAAGGTGAACACGCCATTCGGCTGCGACTTGCAGCCCCAGCCTGTCTCTAAAAAATGGCGAATCTTCTTCACCCTCAAACTACCGTCCAATTGCATTTACGTTCCTTCTTTCCAAGGTCATGGAAACGCTGATTAATTATCTGCTTACGAAATATCTTGAAGAATAAAAGCTCCTTAATGACCGGCAGTATGGCATTCCTAGCAATAGGTCCACTGGTGATCTGATGGTATATCTCACCGAACAGTAGCACAAATCTTTACATCGTTTTGGAGAAAGTAAGATTATTGCTCTCGATAATTCAAAAGCATTTGATAGAGTTTGGCATCAAGCTCTCTTATCGAAAATGTGTGTATTTGGTATCGATGAATCTCATATTCGTTGGATTAGAAATTACCTTTCGGACCGTTCAATACAAGTTGTATTGGACGGTTTCAAGTCTGATATTCACAAAATAAATGCTGGTGTGCTCCACGGCTCCGTATTGCTTCCGACCCTTTTTCTCATTTTTATTAATGATATCTTATCTGGAACTTCTAATCCACTTAATTGTTTTGCTGACGATAGTAACCTTAGCCTTGACGATAGTACCGTTTGCAGATTCACTTCCTTGTTCTTCGGATGTGGAACTGCAACGGCAGCGTATGATAAGCTCATTAAATTCTGATCTCGACAGCATTGCCCAATGTGTAATAAGAAACCGTGTAGAATTTAATGCTTCAAAAACTCAATGCTGTCTTCTGTCGTTAAAGCAGAACCCACCCCCCATGCCACTATCCATGTGCGGTACTTGCTTTGAAGAAACCGATCAGCTTTCAGTCCTTGGCATGTACCTCTTGTGGAACGACCACATATTCGATGTCGCCAAAAATGCTGCAAAGTGTTTGGGCTTTCTTCGAAGGTGCAAGAAATTCTTCTCCCCATCTGATCTGGCTGTAATCTATAAGGCCTTCATTCGTCCAAAGCTGGAGTATAACTCGCCCATATCGGCAGGAGGCCCAAAACTCATTTGCCTCTTTTAGACAGAATCCAAAATAGAGCTCTAAGAATGATAGGCGATAGAACTATAGTGGAAACATATACATCTCTAAAACACCACCGTCGAAATGTAATATGTCTCTCATTATTTTATCGTTATTTTTATTAGTAATGTTCTAGCGAAATAGCCAGTTGCATTCCTCCCCTTAAAATTTTCAACCGTAATACTCGCGCTTCTAGGAATGCTTATCAGTTTACCCTTGAGCTTAACTTCGGACGTACTGTTAAGTACAGAGATTATTTCCTTAGCCGTACAACGCGAATGTGGAATACTTTACCGCCTCTATTTTCCCCTCCCATTTTGATATTCAAAAATTCAAAACCAATGTGCATCGGTATTTCCTGTTACATCCTTCCCTACTTCCTAAAGCTCGCACTGTGCTTGAACGTATTAAGGATAGTCAAAATCACTTTAGTGCGCGCACAATTATAACAAAAAAAAAACCGATTCTGACCGAGTGTCTTTTGAAGATTTCCATCGGATACAAAAAATAAATTGAAAGCTTCCTTCAGAAGAAAATCAAATAATCGTAATTTTAAAATAATTGTGGCGGTTACTTTTTGGATTAAGTTTGAATTAATAATTATTAATTCGCGAAACGTACAAAAAAAAAGATTTTATTTCGCGCATTAAAAAAATGGGCGGTACATACATATCGGTAATAAAATAAAGTGGTTCATTTTCAAACGAAAAAAATATACCTAGTCAAGTGTCTCATCAACCATACCATCCACCTGCATTGGCCACTACATCCGGATTTTAGGAGATGAATTTGGTGATAAAATATATATATATTGAAGTCATTTTAATATATTCTGATTTACATATGTATGCACACACAAATATTCAATTGCAATACCTACCAATTATTTGATTTAATCGCGAAGTGAAAAGGTTTTTTTTTTAGAGTGGGCGAACAAAGCAAAGGTAAAATATGAAGTAAAAGTTGAAACAAAGAGTGAATCGCGTCACCAAATTACCAATAAATCGAAGACGATTTAATAAAAGATTAATTTAATTTTCAATTCAAATCAAACCGGGTTGCCACTTTAATATATTAATATTTATTTTATAAATTTCAAATTTTGTAAATTTTTCATTTGGTCTATTTTTCATATACCTACATATAGATATATATAACTATATGCAAGCAAATTTTAAATATATATGATAATAAAATTAAATTGTGATTAATCAAATGAATTACTGGATTTTTAAATATTACTGAGCGAGAGTTTAGTAAAGTAATGAGTGAATAATTGTTTTTAAAGTAATGGATGGGATGATTGGGCTGTGAAGGGGGATGAGCTGAGGGAGGAAGAAGCCTTTGAAAGGGGTAGTTCTGGCGAGGGAGTCAACCAAGGCAGGGAGGGTAGAGGCGATTTATCGCGCGTCGATAACATCGGGATGCAATGTCTGTCAGTGATACCTTTTTTTGTAACTAAACACGGGTGCAAGAACCACACCCAAGCCTAGAGCTAGGGGTTCGGGAAGATCGGTGACAGACAATATGGCCCAAAGGCATATAATTTCATTACAAAATGGCGCCCGCAACGTGAAGCCCACCATCTTAATATGGTGAGGCTATAAACATATATATGAGCCAATTCATTTTTTTTATAAAATCATTTTTATAATACCCCTTTTTTTCTTTTTTTTCAATTTTAAAATTCATTAAATTTGTCTTTATTTAAAATTTTTTTTTTTTTGATTCAGTTTGATCATTACTTTGGTTGCATCTGCCTTGTGAGTCGTGGTTACTGAGTGTAAAGCACTAGGTACCGCGTTGCAACAAGGAAGATCAGTGTGGGCAATTTAGTATTCTTCCTGCTAATACCATTTATTTTTTTTTCACATCCTGCCGGCAGTATTTTTAGCAGGAAATTTGGGTTTAGTAGGAAATCTAGCAGGTTTTCATATTTCTCAAACCTAAAACAAAATATTACTTAAAAAAATTAACACTCAATCAAACATAAATGCGTATCGCTCATTACAGAGCTTCAATCGTAAACTCCACAAAATCTACGAATTTTGCAGCAAGTAAACTTCTTTTCTGTTAAAAAAAGTTGTGCGGGTTTATAAGCAACCATTAAAAGATTTTTTGAAAGATAAAAACATGAATTCTGAACTTATTTCCAAAATTGAATCCCAATGGAACAAAATAAATCTACATAAATAAATGGGAGAATATTGAAAATACTGTTAAATTTTAGTGCGAG
The DNA here is from genome assembly GCA_910595825.1 of Philhelius pedissequus. NCBI lineage: Eukaryota > Metazoa > Arthropoda > Insecta > Diptera > Syrphidae > Philhelius > Philhelius pedissequus. Next base: position 142,730,973 of record OU343161.1, on the reverse strand, counting down.
GGAAATAGGGTAATCGATGCATCCAATGAAAACCCTTACAAAGGTTGTCAAACTATGTCAATTCGCTTTTAGTTTTGCGTTTTGCCTATCTCAAATGCTGAAGTTGAAAGAGTGTTTAGTTTTATGAATCTTGTAAAGGATCAACGAAGGAATCGAATGAAAATTGATATGTTAAATAATACACTTTTTATCCGAGATAATTTATCTGAAAAAATTTGCAATGTTTCAAATTCCTCCTAATGTAATCAAACAAGTTGCTTCATCAAAATATAATTTTACCGTCAAAGAAGAACAAGAAACTTGTGATATTTTTGAAGATGCTTTTAATGAAGCAGAAAACTTTTGCAGTACAAAAAATTATATGAATACTTTTTACTTAATTAGATTAACAAACTCTCATACCTGATTTTTTTCGTTTCTTTTGTTGGGAAATGGATTAATAACTATGTATTTGTATGGTTGTTTCCTTTTTTTTAAATAAACTTAACAAAATAAACAACTTTTTTTTTGGGTTTGATTAGTTATTTAAAATCCAACATACTAAAGAAAAAAAATCTACAAAAAATATACACTCGGTATTTTAAGCTTCACCGTAAGACAAGTTCAATTGGTTCAGGCATATATTTACGTTGTTTTGCGTTCTAATTACAGGATTTTCAGAGTTGGCAGGATCTTGGCAGTTTTTTTTTCCTAAAAAAATATATTTTGGAACAACTTTTTTATTTCAAAATATATGTTTATATTTTTTCTGAACAATTTTTTTAACACATATTTTTATATTGTTTTTTATGAACAGTTTTTTTACATATATTTTTTTATTTTTTTTTTTACTGATTTTTAT